>JAGPOW010000304.1:106222217-106251460 GCA_030014935.1 Caiman crocodilus | reverse complement strand
GGCACAGTTCATGCTGGAGTTTATTGTTCCTGGACACAGCATTTACATGTGCACCCAGGACAAGGCACATTGAGCCATGGAGGTGCAGCCCCAGCTGGCAGGGAGCCCGGGGAGACCAGCCTGCCAGCCTGGAGCTGCTACCCCCCAAACTCAACATGTTGGTAGGCAACTCCGCAGTAACACCCTTATATCCCAGTCAGCCCCAGTCACCATCTATATGTCTGCTGCAGCAGAGTAAATAACTCCATCATGTGATAGTATTAGTTTCCGGCATTGATATCCTACAGTGCAGCTAGTTTATTCCAGCGTAATAGAGTGGCCCATTTAAATGGTGATGCTTTACTGTGGAGTTAATTAGCAGAGATCCAGGTTTTCCATTCACCACAGTAAAACATGGTAAAATGTGCATTTTTTTCATTTTAAGGAGAATCCTCCCTATTTTCTCCTTTAAAGGAGAAAAAAGTGGGTAAAGGTGGGTTCCCCCTGCAGGCTGGCAGAGTTTCAGCCTATAAGGAGCTGGAGAGAGCAGAAAGAGAGCTGTTAGGCAGGGGGAGCTATATACATGTGTGCATGCACACAAGCACACGGCCACCAGGCAGCCTACAGAGTAGTTCCCACAGGTCAGTCTGTGGGGAGGGGCAGGAATGGGGGACTGAGGCCCCTATAGTGATGGAGGGAGGGACTTGGGCAGGGCTGGGGCTGCTGCCCAGCCCAGGCAGTGCATGGGGCTTAGGGCCCAGGGCCATAATGTACAGAAGCAGGCCCTGGCAGGGAGCAGGATGGAGCCATAGGTGGCATGTCTGGGGGGCTGGCTCCCTGCCACTGTGCACACTCCTGAAGGAGCATGGGGGCACTTACCCCCAAGATTTGTGTGTGGGACAGGAGCAGGCTGGGGGTACCCTCTAACAGAGCTGTGGTTGCAGGGAATGAAGGGCACCAACAGAGTCCAAGGGGCTGTGTATAGGAAGTGAGAGGCAATAGCATGGGCAGGGCACCAGCATATGAGGGCTGCTCAGCACCAGAAAGCGAGGGGTGTGGGAGGGGTCAGCCATAGCTGGACCACATCCTGCTGAGTGAAGGGAACAGGGGGAGTTCTAATTTTGTATGATAAAAAACCTAAAATAAAATGCCAACATTTATAGGTATTTAGAATACATTTAGAGATATTTAGAATTTATTTTATTATACTGATTGAGGTACTGGTAGACTTCCAAATGGCTTTAAAATTGTAAGTATATCAATAAAACATTGTGTTCAACTGGTATCTGTGAGTGTGTGTGTGTGCGCGCGCACACATAGGTAGCCCACAACCTACAGAGTAAAACATGGTAAAAAATTTATTTCCCTTTACCTATACATATACATATACACTAGGAGTGGGCAAAATGCCACCTGCAGGCCAGATGCAGCCCATGGGCCAGATGCAGGCTATTTTATCTGGCCCACAGGGGTCCCAAAAAATTTTAGAAAATTAATATTTATCTGCCCCTGGCTGCCTGTCTTGCAGCCCTTGATGGCTTGCCAAAACTCAGTAAGCGGCCCTCTTCCCAAAATAATTGTTCATTCCAATATACACATAAGGCTCTGCGAATAGGTAAGTATTCAATTTGGATTTGGCCAGTTTGGAGGACAGGTTCAATTCAGTGATCTAAATCACTGTCCCCATTCAATTTGGCCGCATCAGAATCAGGGATTCGGTGCCGATTTGGAGATTCGGATTAACTGGAGACAGGCAGGCACAGCCAGGTGGCTGAAGGTTCTCCTGCAGCTCCTCTGGCTGTGCCTGCCACTTCCTAGTTGGCAGGGAGCCATGGGAGAAGCCCCCATGGCTGCCCTGCCTGGCCCCATCTTCTGCCTGGCCCAGCCTCCCGGCACATTTAAAAAAAAAATGCTCTGCACTCACCAGTTGCTGCAGCAGCAATTGAGGCTCCTGAGGGCTCACTGCAGAGCCCCCCAAAGAAGAACAGGGTAGAGAGGGGCATCAGGGATCATCCCCGCTGCATGGCACTCACGCGATGGCTGTCGCATGGTGTGGGTGCAGCACAGCTCGGGACAGCACTGTGTGCTGTCTGGGAGCTGGGACAGGCAGGGCAGCCATGGGCTTCTCTCCTGGCTCCCCTGACTCAGGGAGAGGCAGGCACAGCCAGAGGAGATGTGGGACAACCTGCAGCCACCTGCCTGTGCCTGCCTCTCCCTGGCCACTCCAAATCTCCACAGATCTTTTCCAAATCGATTTGGAGGCTTCGGATTCAATTTGAACCTTTTAATGGGTCTCCCTATTGAATTTGGATTTGCAGATTTGGCCACCAAATCGGGCCAAATCTCCTCCAAATCAAATCAGCAACCAAAGCTTTGCATAGCCTTAATATATATATAGTGGCATTTCATTTTAAATCACAGATAAAACACAAATTTTAGAATTTGCAATATTATACAAAGAAAATCAGGATCCCTGCTAATTAGTCAACTCTATAGTAAAGCTTCTCACATAGATGCATCCCTATAGCTCTTGTCGTCAGAGTGAGTGTCAGAGGGCTAGTATAAATAATACTGTACATATTAAAATCCACATCTAAATCAAGCTGCTGTACATGTCACGAGCAGCTTTCTCACTTTCTACACTAGTCAGAATTTCCAAGTTATACGGGATAGGAAGCCCTTACAGGTCTTACACAAAGGGCCAGGTCTGAACTGACCCTGTAGTCACATCTATTTAAGAGTGGTAAAAACAAAAATCGTTTTTAATCATCACTGTGTCTCTTCTTTCTCAGACCTAACCGATAAAGAATGTTTCATATTAAAAAGCCTGTCTAACTCCAAACTATGCAGTTGGTCCAATAAAGGATCCACAAAAATCCTTGCTTCTTGCACAATTCCTTGACCATCACTGATGCAACATCACTCCAACACTACCGGCTTTCAGTTTTGTTTTGGATAGCCTCTCTCCATATACAGTTTATAGGGAAAATCTAGGGAAAATTGCAAATACGTAAGGCTATATATAGGCAATTGAAAAGCATAAAGGCGGACACTGGTTCACTTTTTAAAATAAAAGGGTCTAAATGGATCTTGAGGCTAAGTGCCACTTTTTTCTAAGCATTTTCCTAAGCCCTACTTAAATGCACCACAAAATGAATTGATGATTGTGATCTTATTGTGTAAGTCCTGAAAACTGTTCAGCACTAACTGGTGGCAGATTTGAAGCTTGAGTGCTATGCACCTGTCACAGAGGCTTAAAAGAAAATTTGGCATCCACCCATTTCAAGTCAGAGTTCAGTATTTGTAGGAGAAAGGTAAAATATACAAATGCTGCCCTACTCTTCCTGAATAGGGACATAGAGGTGCAAAAATAAAAACCCAAGCTGGTTCTTATGAAGCTGTTACAAGCAATGATGGACACTTTGCTGTTGACAGTCACAAGCTGAAACTATCACAACTTGTTTACTCATAAGTATTAGAATTTCAGGTCTTGATCCAAAGCTTACTGAAGAAGCCAAAGGAATCTTTAATCCAGTTTCACTGTGTGATGGATCAGGGCTTCCAGTGTAACAATGTGGCCAGGTGCCCAGGGCCATGGCCACACACAAGGGCACTGGTAACTTCCAGGAACCAGGGACCGACTTGGAAGTGGGGGAAAGGGAATGGAAAACAATGGCTGCCTGCCATAGCTATATGATCATGCCAGTGATGCAGTGGTAACTTCCAGTTCTCAACTGCCAGTTTCCACTGCATCACTGGCATGATTGTGCAGCTGTGGCTGGCAGACATTGTTTTCTATTCCCTTCCCCAATACTCCCAAGTCGGTTCCCATGGCAGCTATCCCAGTCACACACACACACCGCCCCCTGCCTAGTTACACCACCAAGAGCTTCATTGTGCATAACTAGTAGAAATGAAGAATTCATTCTTTTCTCAAAACACCCTAAATCCTTTCCTACCTAACACAGATTCAGTGCCAGAGGCTTTATTTTTTTTTTTGGTACTTCTACGATGTATCTAATGGAAGCTACACTTGAGGGTCAGGCTCCTGCTGCCCATGCCAGTGACAAAGCTACCATTGACTTCAGTGAAAGGCTGGTCTGATTTACTGAATTAACTACACTAGACAAAAGGGAAATAGGACTGTGAAGGTCAAAAAATCATCTTGTCTGTTTCCCACATTACAGGAAACACTCAGGCTTGTTCAATTTATTTGATCTCTCTGGGTCACAGACATGGGGATCAGGGTTCAGGGGCCAACGGATACAATACTAGAAGTCTAGAGCTAAAGCCAAGAGTCAGTGTAAGTCCAAGGTGTAATGTTGGAGATCAAAATGGGTCTGTGGCCAAGGCTAGGCTAGAGGTCAGGAGCCAGAGAGTTCAGAACACACAATACAGGAAGCAGGAACAAGGTACTGGGATCCAAGGCAGGAACAAGGTGCAGGAGTCAGGCAGAAGTAAGGCTGGAGCAGGGGAGGAGGTGAGACAGGAGGGTCCAAGGCAGGGGTAAGATAAGAACGAGGCAGATATACAAAAACTGTTGCTGGAATGAGGCCAATGGGGAAGTGGGCAGGTTTTTATATCCCTCCCATCATGGGCTTGTCACTTCCATTTGTTTGCCTGAGTCACCTGACTGGGAACTTCATGGGAGGGCCCAGGCTGGTCTGGATCCAGCACACAACCAGCTGTTTGTTAATACTGCAACTCAGGCTTTTTGAGCCTGGGTTCAAGCCTCAGGGATCCTGGCACCCTGTGTAATGCAGGTGTATATCACTGTTTTCAATTTTTTGTACCAATAAAGTACATCAAGCCAATCTTATCTTCTGGTTCATTACTATTTTTCCAGACTATGTTACTGGTAATGGGCACCGTAAACAGAGACAGTGAGATAAATGGGCTCTGTACAGTCCCTCATTTTTTCCATGGTAATTTCAAATGCCTGCTACATTAGAAATTGAAAATTTCAACACAACAGTCATAGAAGAATTCCTGCGATTCCTCAAACAAGCTAATCCTAAATTCATGATCTAATACCTCGGAATCTTGCATTAGGTTTAGGGAAGTGGTCACCAACCAGTGGATCTTGATCCACCAGTAGATATCAGACCCTCTTACAGTAGATATCAGAGCCTCTTGGAGTCAATCCAAGGATGGAGTGGGGGGCTGAGTACCCACATGCATGCACATGCACACCCCCGCCCGGCAGATCAGTCCATGGGGGAGGGAAGGGCTTGGAGCTAAATCAAAGCCCTTGCGGTGAAGGACAGTGCCACAAAGGCAAGAGCAGGGTAAGTTGAGTGGGGCCCTGGCCAGGTGGGACTTACCTGCTGAGGAGGTACTCCCCCAAATAATTTTTTCTCCCTCTGCCTCGATCTACGCTTCCCCCCCCCCCGCTACCAGCCCCTTCTTCCCTCCCCACAGACTTACTTGCTGGGCAGGAGGTGCTGGTGGTGCATGGTAGATCATGGGTTGTTTGTAAATGCCAAAGGTGATCTCTTATTTAAAAAGGTTGGAGACCACTCATTTAAGGTAAATGCATAGAGAGAGGTAGTTAGCTGTGGTAGTCTGAAAGATGGGCAGAAGGCAGAGAAGGGTGTCACCTGAAAGCTGAATTTGTTCAGAGAGACATGAGCTCTACTCCTGGCTGTAGCCTATGAAAGCTCATGTAAATGCAATAATTAAGACTTTTACTGCATGATATGAAAATAAAGGCTAGATCAGAGCACAATATTATTCAGCATTTCCTCTTAAATTCAATTTAACTTTTTCCATCCATAACTGACTATACATAATTTCAGTTTAGAAGAGGGACAGAAGAAGATGGAGATTGTTGGTTGTGGTGGCTGATTACCAGAAAAATAGCATATAACATTTATCTTTGCACTCACAGAGGACTCTATTCAGGACAGCATCTAACTACATGCTTGGCAATACGCTTTTCTGAATTAAAGCTAAGACATTATGGTTGCAGTATCATGAAGACAGATCTGACCTTGCTTTAAAAATAGCTGAGTTTGGAACCTGGCATCACTTCATCTAAAAAAAACACAACTTACTGTAGACAATTTACCCCACTTCCAGGCGGGTTTTGGAATCTGTGCTGACATCTGTGCTGCCACAGCTAAGTTACTAGTGGTATCAGAGCTAGCTAGTTCAAAGTTAGCTTAGATACATTTATCTCATACCGTTTGTAGATGTGTGTGCAGGTGAAGAATTGTGGAATTCACAGAGTATTAGTAAAATTAAATGGAAAGTCAATATTTAAAAAACAAACAACAAAGACTTTCTGAAAGGACAAAAACATATGAGTTTTGAGGAGCAAAGTGAAGAAGAAATGCCATATAAATATTTTCAAATTGTGAATATTTGTGGCAATGAGTTTGGATAAAATGATTTGAGAAAGCAGAACCGTGGAATTCATGGATTCTTTGTCAGAATGAGTGACTAATATTACAGAGAATATTTTCAAAAACTCTCAACACTTTTTGAGTCGTCTTTTCTCAATGACAGCTGCAAGGAGTTGAGCTCGTGAAAATCCAGCTGCTTGATATTGGGCAATTTAAAGAGAGCTCAACCGTTTTAGAAATATGGGCCTAATTGTGGGTGCTGGGCACTTCTGAAAAAATCAGATGCTACAGATTCCCTGATGGAAAAGGGATGTATGTACAGGTACAAAGAAACGTGGCTTCCATTAAGATTTATTCTAAGGTCCACAATAGCAGGAAAGCCAAGGAATCTGTAGCTTAGCGCTTGTCTATACTTAAAGATTTTGCTGCCTTCGTTGTATCAATGATGTTTTGGCAGCCTTTCTGTTACTCAAGATTTGCAGGAGTGGAAATTAAATCCAGGGTTATTAAACTGATATTTATACCACCTTTAATCACATACTCTCTCTCTCCATAATATGTGCCTTGCTTCCCTAATATGCACCTTGTTTCAGGAAGGCGGAATGGGAAAAAAAATCCAGATCCAGGGCAGGATCCTGACTAGCACTGAGGCAAGAGCAAGTTTTAATCCTTTCACAACCACTGGCA
This sequence comes from Caiman crocodilus, assembly GCA_030014935.1. Taxonomy (NCBI): domain Eukaryota; kingdom Metazoa; phylum Chordata; order Crocodylia; family Alligatoridae; genus Caiman; species Caiman crocodilus. The sequence continues at coordinate 106,244,447 of JAGPOW010000304.1, read as the reverse complement.
AATTGGCAGCAACTTTTGGGTGCAAATTTATCAGTAGCTGTGAAAGGTCACTGAAAGGAATTTTGTCACTGTAGACTGCCACCCTGCCCTCCTTGGCTGGTAAAGAAGACCTGGCAGCCATTACAGCAGCGATTCTCAACATTTTTAATCTCAGGGCACCCCTTCAAAAATGCCAGCTCTTAATTTTCACTCATTTTTTAATACAGAAAAGTATTTGAGAAATTCTTCTGTTACAAAGAACTCAGAAAGACTACAGCAGGTCAGAATGGTTTTGACACTATGGCTTTCTATTTGAAATCTCTGGGTTTATCTTGTGAATCATGTTTGCACACCTAATGGTGCTACCATTGAATGGCAACCACTGGCACCCTTGAAAAGGTCTCAAGGCACCACAGCGGATTGTGACTCCCTGGTTGAGACTTACTGCATTATAGTATTCCTATGCAGCCATTACAGCCCCTTATGCTTCAGCTTCCCCACATCCCAGTTTTGGAGGGTTGATTTTTTTTTTTTTTTGAGGGGGAAAGGTGCTTGTGATATACAGTAATAGTTTAATGTAGGGTTGAGTATTTGACCAGTCAAATAAAATTCAGTCAATTGACTGGTCATATAATCGGTCAAAAATAGTAAAAAAATTAACAAATGACTGCCAATCTTCCAAGATCCAAATGATACCCAGAAAAAGCACACCGTTTCCATTAAAAGATGTGTCAAGAACAATAAAAAAAATCATATACCTGTCAATAAAACTACAAAAAATATAGGGTTTTTTGGTAAAATTGCTCTAATCTTTGACTGGTCAAAAAGTATAAAATCTTCATGTTTAATGAAACATTCACATGCCAAAACTACTCAATATTAGCTGAACATCCTGGCTGATTAAAGCAACTTTGGTTTGGCCTCTGCAAGGTGATAAATTCTCTAGAGGAGACTGATATTTCACATTGCTCCCCTTTCACACACTAATGCTGATACGACACTGCTTTGTGACATGCTATTTCAGGCACAGACGTCACGCGCTGAGCCTGTGCCATCACACAAACATCTGACCTTTTCAGCAGTGCATGCAAATATACTGCATAATTCGAATAACCAAAATCACTGGCCTCGCTATGAAGCTCTGCCTGGAATCATCATCATCATAAACAAACCCAGAGAAACTTCACATCCTCTCAAGTCCACCAAAAATGCTACTTCAGCAACAGCAACATACACAGAACCCCCCAACCTTCCCAATATCCTAAAGAATAAGAAAAGCTTACAGAAATATAAATAGAGAAAACTTCTGTATTCAAGTGTCCATGTATAGTACCCATTTATTTCAAGAATGAGCATTGACAATGTGGAGGCTCCAAAGCAGATTTTAATACTATCAAAGCTGGTCAACCTCCTCCCATCCCAATTTTCATAACCTAGACAATTCTTGAATGAAGGAAGTTACCTGCAATGTCTGCAAACTATTGTTGCTTTTCAGCAGACTTGACGGTTCTTAGTCATTTCTGTTATTTCTCTGATTAAGTCTCAGCAGCATGTTCTGTGCAAGATAAAAGATGGCGGAATCCCGGCTTCAAAAGATCTCACAGTCAACCAGATATTGCTACACAAACTGGGGAATAATTTATACCTTATACAACCTTTTACTTCAGGAGGATTCTGCATGCAAAAGCCTAGATTGCAGGATAATGCTAGAAACAGACTAATCTAAATACTATCAGGATTTTTTTACAAATAATATTACATTACTTTCTATCTCCAGTGTAAGTTTTTCTTTCCTTTTGCCCACCTTAGAAACAAATATATGGATATACAAAGCCATCAGCATTCACATGTGATAAGATTTGTCTATTAAACAGCTGAGTATCTAAAAACTTTAAATGACTGCTTGCATCGCAAATGCTGTAGTTAACAATGAGGCAGTAGTGATGATACAGAAGAAGAATGAGGTGTGGCCAAGAGTGAGCCAAGATGTGGGCCAGTCATCTGCTTTGGTTACTTCCTGTGGAATGTGGCACCTAACATTATATGGGGGAGATTTCCTCCAGCAACTCTCTGAATCTAGAATACGCGGGCTCCAGTTTGAACAGACACACTAAAACCCAGACTTAGTTTTAAAGCATCTACCTAAATGCATCAGGATAATCTTATTGGAAGGGAGAGGGGAAGGGAGAAAGAATCAGTGCGCTTACATGTAGCGCCAGAGAGTCAATGAAAAGGGAGTAAAGCCCTAAAATGAGGGCCATTAAAAATATAGTAACATGGGAAGTTTCAAATAATTCTGATTTTTTTATTTAATTACTCTCTCTTTTAGACACCTCTTCTCTTGCATCAGTTTCACATTCCAATGATTTTGACATAAAATGTTTTAGCACTTTAAAAATCTTAACTAGAACCCCCCCCGCCCATAGGGTTAAAATTATATCCTTTATAACATGGATAGCACAAGGGGAAAATCCTCACTGTACTAGAATCTGTGGGAGCTTTTTTCCATTTAATCTGATGAGACACCTGTAATCGCTAAACACCTTGCCTTGGGAGCGCACAAGATCTGTAAATTTACTACAGTGCAAGTCTTACCTTTCGACACTGGATGGAGCAATTCCCCCGAACTTCCTTTTGATTGAATCACATGTGAAACTGCCCTCACATCCATGCAGAAAGACCTGGAGGAAAACAACAGTGTTTTACCAGCTTGTTCTTTGATCTATTACAAAAATTTCAAGCTAAAAGATCTGTGAAAAAGTTTCTTATAGAAGTAAAATAAGCCATGAATTTCAAGAACAGAAACCAAATTTAACTTCCTCAGTCTATATTTGTGTAAGTGCTGACCACCAAGTTTTACCCAGATAAGTGAGAAAAATCAGGTCCAAGGTTCTTTATCTGAATAAACATTTCATAATGATCAAGAACACTGAAAAAAAGGAAGGGCTCAAGATTTTCACAGGCATTTATCAGAAGCTGAGCGTTCTAATGAATTATGCAATGGGACAATTAACGTGTTGCATATGAAACATTGCCTCCATCTTATGCAAGTTACACAGTTACAGGCTATGAGAGAAATATGCAGACCACTGTTCTGAAAGCTTAAAAAAAAGATCCCACCATAATCGACTTATGAGTGAGCCACAACTACAGCAGCAGCAGTTGGATATATGACTTACTTCCTAATATTTTAATCCTGGCTTAGTTGCATCAAACAATGCTGCCAATAAATGCCATTCCATAAAAGGTGGTTATTCTCACATGCGATCTTATGCTTTGCATAGTTAGAGCTTGACCCTTCTCATCATGGACATCCTGAGTGATAATCAGAATTGGGCAAACTGTCAAGCTTTCATGGTGACATTTTGTAAATTGCAAGGAAATCTTTTGCAATTAAGAGTGTCCCCTTAGATGCACAAGATTGAAAGTTTACCATCTTTAGACAAATATCAGTTGCCTTAGTCAGGCAAAGCCATTTTGTTAGGAAAAGTTCTTTAGTCTAGAAGAAGACTCCCCTCTCCGCACCCCAACACCCCAATTTCTTTTATACTGGAATATGGCTTTTATGGCTTTTATACTAGAATACTTCAGATGGCTCCAATCATGATTCCCCAGTGTACAATACCATGAATAACCCTGCATGTCCCGATAAGCATCCTAAGTTTTGGAGGAGTTCATTATGTACACGTTTAAATCCCCTGCCTCTATACGTTTTTTATGAGAGCTCCAAAAGCTTCCAGAATTTAGTACTGGGAAGAACAGTTAGTTAAACAATACTTTGTGAAAAAGGTTATTTAGTTAAAAGAAAAAAGTGTCACTATGCAGCTTTCCTCTCATCAGTTGAAACAGAAATCTCTGGCTCAGTGAGATTCTTTGAAATTACAGCCACATAAGAACTGATTTAGTGACAAATTCTCTTCTCATGTAATCTTTTACAGCTCTCCAGTGCAGCCTTGAAATGGCACATTGAGAAAATAGAAGGGATTTTTCTTTAAGTTGCACTGAGTGCCACTTGTCAAATTTGAAATCTTTAAAATAAAATCAGAGAGCCTTTCTGTAAATAACATCCACAGACTGGATTGTGTTAAGTATGATATAAACAGAAATTACAGATTCTTACTTATTATCCAAATCAACTTTTTCATCCCTATGTCCTTGTGGGTTTACTGCTTTATTTTCTCTTCAAACTACCTGTACCTCTCTCAGCCATGCTCCCTTCCCTTCCTTCCTTCCCTATCCTTTGTATTTAAATCACTTCTTCTATTTGAATGCCTGCTTCCTCAAATTCCCTCCATAGCATCTGAGGAAGTCAGTTGTTACTTGTGAAAGCTTATGCATCTCTGAATTAGTCATTTGTCTGTGACCCTGCCTGCATGTGCAGGTATAGGAACAATTGGTCATCCACACAGTCACACTGCCTACCATGTCACATATACATGACAGGAGGCACTATTGTGGGATTACACATTAGATAAAATCATTCCTTATTGCTGGAGAGGGCAGATCCCAGGCTCCCTCTACACTGACAAGAAGCAGGCTCCCACAGATGGGAGAGCCCCCTTTACTGAGGGGATCACATAAGGCACAACCAGAACCAGGGGCTTATCAGGTTTGGGGTCTATTGGCTCCAGCTGTGCATGATTTACAGCTTGAACTGAGAGCCCTGTGTGGGCCAGCAGCCCATCCCCAGGGCAGTCATGGCATCCAGTGGCTATTATCCCCAGGGTTCAGGGGTTTCACCCTGGGCATAGTACACTGAGCCCTTTCACTGACAGGGCTCCCTGTAGCCGGGGAGGCCCTGCTCCACGTGCAAATTAAAGCTCAGTAGCAACCAGCTATAAAGCTGCCATTTCCAAAGCTATAAAGCTTAGACAATTTCAAAGCCTAATTTTATAGCTGGTTGGAGCTTCTTATTCTGTAGCAGCTATTTTGCATGTGTAACCGGTGTCAAGGCAACTGCACAATTAACCAGTTAATTGAATGATACCTGTAATGTGTAGAGAGGATCTATGAGGTGCAACTCTGGCTTGCTTCTGCTTTTCTGTAAATTTGTTACTCCAGTCATACTCAGTGTGGCAGTTCACAGGTTGTGCCTACCACTGTAAGATGATCAGGCAGGCTGTGGAGTAGTCGGCAGGTGGGCTTATACCCAATTAGGCAGTCACCTGATTGGAGGAGGGCTGGGCAGGGGGTATATAAGCCCAGACCTGGGCAGCCAGGCCAGCAGATACACCTAGGGAGCTGGAGGAAGAACATCTCCTAGCCAAAAGGCTGCAGCTCCTGAAACACATGGAGGTTAGGGTAGGAATTATAGGGATGGAGGTAGCTCCCTCTGGTGCTGGGAAAGACCTGAAACTGCACCCTGCTGGGGTTGGATGGTGTGGTGGGGCTGCCTGTGGTGGGGTAGGCCGCAGGAAATGCCACACCTGTGCCTCCCCTGTGAAAGGCAAGGCTGGGGTACAGTAAAGCCTCAGCCCCCACTGCCTTGTGGGTACACCATAGAGGGGAGAATGCTTAGGGCCAAGATCCACTAAGTGGAACCTGAGATCTGATGGGCAAAAGGCCCAAAGTGTGAGCATGTGGCCCAGAGGTGTGTCAGTGTACAGTCCAGTGAAGAGCCAAGGGACCAAGGTCCACCTAGAGGAACCTGAGGTCTGTGTGGGCCAGAGGCCAAGTGCAGCCCAGTATGGGGCTGGGGGAGTAGTAGTAGATTTGAATGACATCTGCAAGGCATAGGACATGGTGTAGGGATGGAACAGAGCTATGTATTTGGCCAGTAAACTAGGGCCACAAGGGGCAGCCTCACACTTTTTTACATCAATTCCATTTACATCAAGGCATGGCAGGAAAGTGCAGGGCAGGTTGACCTAAACAAGGTGTGGGAGGCATTGATCTCTTGGGGAGCCCAGGGATCCCCTGCCCTACCCCCTGCTACACTCAGACATGCTGATTTTGTCTGGTGCAATTCAGTGTAGTTCCGCTGAAGTCAACTTTGATTTACACCAGCTGAGGACACTAGGTGCTTTAGTCACAGCAGAGAGATTAGGGAGCCTGCTTGCTCAAATCGAGTTCACTGGAAGTTCAATAGGTGGGATTTAGGGAAAAGAAATTGGCACTGCATCACTTTATGGACAACTGCTCTCCATCTTGTCAGCATGCTGGCAAACTGTTTAGACAATGCCCCAGGTGCTCCTCCTTCTCTTTAAATGTCTTTGGCTCACATTTTGAAAAGTGATACACTCCTCCATGCAGCAATAATTTTCCAGTTTAAATTAATTTTAAATGAAGGTTACCACTTATTCTTACCCATGAACTAGCAGTGTAACTGGGGTGAGGAGGGGAGGGGTGAGTGGGGCATCAGCCCCAGGTTTTAACTTGGAGGAAGCACCAGAATGCCCCCCCACCCAGAGTCTCTGCTAGGCAGGTGCAGTTCTGCACCACCTGGCCCCAGAAACCAAGCAACCAAGCATTGGGAGGGGAAGAAGGCAAGCAAAATGGTGCTTTCCCAGGATTTTTGACAGAGTAGGCACATCCCTATGCCCAGAAGTGTATCTGTGGAGGCTGGGGTACTGAACAAGACACCAGAGGTGGCTTGTTATTGGGATCCTTCAGGTGTGGTCAGGAGTGGAGCAGTACTAGTGATGTCAGGCTGCATCTGTTTGGATCATCTTTCAGAGCTGTCAAAATACCATTGGTGATGCTATACTAAAACCACTCCTAAAGATCTTGTCATTTCATTAAAGAGACTGTAGGCTCCAGTTTTTAGTAACAAAGACTCTTTGGAGTTTATTGTTCACAAACAACCAAATGCTGCATTCATCAGGCATAGTGCCAGCAAGGTTTATTTGTGAGACATGGCACCAGCATGAAATATGGCCCCTCTCCCAGTGCAAGGTGCTCACAGTTCTCAGGTCCTTTTTATATATTGATCAAAATAACTTGATGTTTACAAGATATATTTTCTAGTTCCACCAATCATTAAATGTATTTAGGTGACAATATTCACATCTAGTCTTCATCTGATATTGTGACCTTCCCACCAGATGGGGTGACTTGTTTACCAGGACACTCTGAGCTCTGTTTTAGTGTCTTATACCTATCTTATCCACTGTTTTTCATCCAAGCTGGTGCAGCAGCTTGTGCCAATTCTGCTGCTATAGCAGCAGTAGCTATCTGGATGCCGGGAGAGAACACCAGAGTGAAGAGAGAGCTAAGACAGGTAAGGGCTTTCTTACATGGTAATTTTAGGCAGCATTTGAAGCTCTTAACCCCTGGATTGGTGGCATGTTAACACCTTTATGTAGCTTAAAGTACTCACTGTTTGACTCAAACAGGATTATCTATAATGCACTTAAGCTTGCTCCTGATCTATTAAGGTGTGGCCACTTCCCACATATATTCTGTGCAAGTTTAAGTCTTCCACTATCCCATCCCATGATGCTCCAGGGCTGCTATGCTCACTCTGTCTCATGTGCCTGAGGAGCCACTACCTGGAAGAGCTCACTGCTCCCACCGTGCAGAGCAAGTGCTGCAGCCCCGGAGCACCTTGTGGTCATGGTGCCTCCCACCAACACCTGGACTGGCTTGCTGCTTCTACCAGGCAGAGCAAGCAGCACAGCACGGGAGCGCGCAGTGACCACAGTGCCTCCTAGTTGCTCCTCCCCGCACATATCAGGTTCTGGTGTCAACTGGGGTTGCCAGGGATGCTTCAACCACCTTTAACCTCCCAGATCAAAAGGGGCTCAGATTTAGGGGGCTCAGCTCCTAGTCCTATCCCTGATCACCACGCCTTTAGTGACAAGTGACAGCCATGCAGGTGGAGGACAGTCAGAGCTGGTTTTTTGCCTTAAGGTGCAACTGCTCCACTAAGCCAAACAACATGAAGTTGATTAACATTTGTGCAGTTACAGCATAAAGTGCAACAAGGCCTTTCCCCCCTGCTGTCCAGAAGTTGGCATATTCACTTCCCACCACCTCTATCCAGGACAGAGTAGCTCACTATGCTTCTGCCATGAATAGGAGCATTTTAATCATTATTGCACAATGTATTCTTTGACTGTGAGTTCAAATATCCATCTCTCCTCTCTCTGAGGTTTTGCTGGGTGCTAAAATATTCTCCATCTCAGCTTTCTTAAAATCAGGAAATATCCTTCCTGTAGCTCTTACACACATCTAAGGAGAAAACCTACCAGATTCAGAAGAAAAGATATTCCTATTTATATGTTTGGAAGAGGCAAACAGACTCTTACTTTTCTTGTTACTTTAAATTAGTAATACTAAATACTAAAGTTTAAGCAGACAAGACTCTTGGGGTAGAGGAGATATCTTTTTTTAGGTCAACTAAATAGTAGCAAAAAATTTTCTTTCTTTGCAAGCTTTCAGGCCCAAACGCCCTTCCTTGAGCAAAGGAAAATTCAAAGATTGTACAAGTTCTCCCAGGTAGAACTGAAACTTCATCTTGCATGGGAGAGTTAAAAGATGGTAGGTTTCCTCTGGGTGTAACAGTCCATTTTAAAAAAAGGTTTCTTTATGAATTGTGAAGAAGTCTAAAGTTTAGGCAAGTAAGAATAAGTCATTGTAGTTATAAATCTGAAGAGTAATTTTCAGATGTCATGATTTAATGTTACGTACTGCTACTAACCATCTTTAGCCTTCCTCCCACAAACCTGCCTTTGAATGGATAATGAAGTAGTCTCTCTCTAAACGGAGAACCAAAGTCATGCAGAAAGATATCCTGCTATGAGAAAAATGTAAAATGAGAATTCTAGTCACATTTGACTTCAGATTAACTGGAAACTTTGTACTAGATGAGTTGAAATTTCATTACTGGAAATAGGCTATTCTTGTCTAGCCTTGGCACATTTTTATTTCCATAGAATCCAAGCTGAACCTTACTGTGTGACAAAAGTAAATAATGACTCATTAAGTGCTCCTAAGAGGAAAAGCTTAAGGCTTGTTCCACTGAAAAAGTATTTGCATTGGGAAACATGATAATGTCACCAACTCTAGCAGCAAACATGACTTGAGGAATTTACAGAAGTAAAACTCTACTTCAAATAGTCAACAGTACTCTAGGAAGGAGAACTGCATTTGATCATAGTAATGTCCTCTTAAGAAAAGCAGAACTTTTATATAGTGTTTCTGGAAAAAATACCGTCTATACAAGAAAAAAAGACCCCAATATTATCTTTTGAGAAATGTAACTTGGAGAGAATTGTTCAAAGGTATAATGAGAACATGTCTAGTCCTTAGTATCCAAGATATTGTATTTAAAGGATTGGTTCAAATATCAAAAATGCATCTTTATCATTACCTGAGCTTGACCAAACATTCTGGGCCTAATTCTCTTTACATTGCCATTAGGTAAAATTTTGTCTGATGCAGCCTGGTTAGTTACTGTGGTGCTTGCACACCTTGTAAGCAACTTGAATACACTTATAACAGTGGCCCTTTAAGGCACTGTGTTCCCCGTTTTACATGCAGGGAACTGGGTACAGAGAGTCTAAATAAAGTAGTTGACAGAATAGGGTCCTTATCCATGATTGTACGATAAGATCTTTCATATATGATTCTCTGCATTAATAGATGGCATAGTTCCAGTGTAAAAATATTGCTTTATACTGTAGGGGCTTATAACTAAATGGTGTCTTTGAAAGACTCACAATTTGCTCATTTTCTCCAACGTCATAATCAGCCAGTATCACAGGTACCACTTTGAGACAAAATTGGGCATTAAAGTAAGATCAAGGTTCAGAAATTCCTTATAATAATTAAGTATTATTCTAGCTGTTATGGTCCAGAAAGTACACGAGAGGAAAGGACTTCTTAGACTGACATCTTTTACTGGAGAAACAAGCAATCAAATGTAAGACATTCTTTGGCAGGTTGAAGAACATATTGCATTCAAAACTTTGTCTAATTCTACTACATAGTTGGTCCAGTAAAAGATATTAGCCTGAGATATTCCTTCTTCTTGTATTATAAATACCTAACTCATTGCAAAGTACTCAATACAGCCACTATTCTAAACCCTAAGGGTGTGTCCACACATATAGGCATGTGCACTTGCAACAGCTCAAATAGGAGACGCACAGAGTTGAGCTGGGGAATTTTTGCCTCAGAGCATGTGCCTGGACAAGCACTTTGGTGTGGGACAAGTTGTGCCACTTGGGGCAAAATAACCTTGCTCACCTCCTCCCAGATCTTCAGCCAGGGGGAGCTAAAGCCTGGGGCCAGCACAAGTATTGGTGCCAGCAATATAAAAAGCTGCTCTGGCAAGTAGTTCAGGGCTACTTGCTCTGAGGAGCTTCTGGGACCCAGCCAATTGGTACCTGGGGACACTCCCCCTTGTGCCAGCTGGATTGCTGCAGCAGCCCTAAAAATCAAGAGTCCCCTGCACCCTCTACCCACTACAGCAGTCTGGCAGTGGGGGCTGCTGCCTGGCTGTGACCTGCTTCCACCTGCAACAGCATTGGCCCCAAAGCTGCACACCTGCCAGACCTAGATGGTGACTGCATGGCTGTAGCAGAGGCATTTGCACCACTGGGCCAGCTGCCAGTGGGCTGTGGCTGTACAGTGGGCCGGTGTGTGGCACTACTGCAATTACACAGTGGTGGCACCCATCTGGGCAGCTTTCACTCAGAAGACATTCTCAGTGTGGTTCCCTGCTTTCCACTCTCAAAGCATGTCCTCCTGGCCCTAAGTAGCCAGGAAGACAGCCACATCCAGCTGGGTCCCGGTTGCCAACCCTGAGCAGGCACTTCTGCCTGGGTCCTGCCACTTGCTTCACAAGCAGGAATTCTGGTGCTTCTTATTTGAAAACTTCAAAATCTCTTATAGAAAATTCCCAAATTCACTATTTAATATAGCCCCAAATCCATTTTCTTGGACAATTAAAACAAAAGACCACTATGAGAGAGAGAAAGAGAGAGAGAGAGCGCGCGAGCGAGAGATCAATTTTATTGATATATTTACAATTCCAAAGCAATCTGGAAGCCTACCAGTGTCTCTATCATCATAATAAAATAAATTCTAAACATCTGTCATTGAACAATTAGAGCTCCCCCTTGCTCCTTTACAAACTAGGATGTGGGGACAGCTGCCCCTGCAGCCATAGCTCCTGCCAGCAGGTCTCATCCTGTCAGGCAGCTGTGCATGATGGGTGTGTGATCGGGGGTGGGTGGCTGTGGAGGGATGTGGAGAGTCTGGGGTATGTAGGTAGGTGTGGGGGGGACTTTGTGGGGGTGCTGCTCAGGAGGGGTGGGTCTCCCGCCCCCCCACAGGGCACAGTCCCTCCACACAGCACATGGACTGCCCCCCCCACCCGAGCCCCAGCCTCCCCACCAGCGCTGCTGGACCCATAGTGTGTGCAGGGAGAACATGTGTGGCAGGACCCAGCCTGGCATGGCCCGCTAGAGCGCCTTTGCACAGGACCAGAAGGCGTGGCTCCGTGATGCACTGCTCCTGTGCGAAGGTGCATGGCCCAGGCCAGGTTAGGACCTGCCGCACACTTCATGGAGGGGCTTGAGCAAAGGCCACCACACACCTGCCCCCACTGTACCCCAGCACCAGCGGCAGCAGCCAGTACAGATGTGGCCTAGCTCCAGGCACCAGTGGCAGTGACTCAGTACTGTGTGACCCAGGCTCTCTGCATGCTGAATGGATCCAGCCCACCCGTCTTGGCTTGCTAGCACGTAGCTTCCCTGGTCTTGTCCAAAGCTGTGTGCTAGCAGGCCAGACTGGGCCGGGCCCGGCCCATTCAACATGTACAGCATGCAGATTACACAGCACTTCATCACTGCCAGTTGTGCCTGCAGCTGGGCCACAGCCATGTTGGCTGCTGTCCCTGGTGCCACAGGAGGTTGGTGGGGGGAGCAGGCATGCGGTAACCCCTGCTTAAGCCCCTCTACAAACTCACCCACAGACCCCCGCCACTCCCCACATCCCCAATATCACCCTACCACTCCTCACGCCTCTCCACCGCCCCACCACTCCCCACATCCACCCACACCCATAAGCCCCCTCACCCCCACATCCCAACTTACCCGTGACAGCATCCAGGCCCCGATCCTTGCCATGCTTCTGTTTGCCCCAGCTAAGGGTTCGTGCCCCACATGATGGGGCAGCAGGAACACATAGAGATGCTCTGGCCAGAAACCAGGCTGCAATACTGTGCTAACAGTAATCTTGAAATTACAAGAGATACAACCTCAAACTTTTTGTTACTGGCCCTATGAGCTTCTCTATTCACTCCAGTTAATATTGGATACAGTTTCAGAGACCCAAAAGTGCTGAATTTCTGCCTCTGCTTTTGGCTATACTGGAAAAGGTACTTCATGAGCTTTGCTAAAATTAGGAATCTACCTCTGAAGGACAGCCCGAAGAAGAATGTCTTCCATGTGAAAGCTTGTCTAACTCTACCTAACTATGCAGTCAATCCAACGAAAGATATCAGCCTAAGAAATCCTTGCCTTTCACAGAATCTCTCTTCAAACAATCTTTACTTTTCCATTTCCAGATTGAAGTATCATCCTGAAATAATCAGCTGCCTTGTTGAAGAGTGTAGTCTGGACTGAAGTTCCTAATTTCTTTTTATAATTTGCAGACATGCTATGCTTTGCCCATCCAGCCAAATTTCTCTCAGCTGATCTCTGCCAAAAGGCATATAAGCTCCTTGCTAGAGGTTTAGCATCTGTTGTTTATAGTTTCGTACTGCCATCATCATAATAGTACTCCAGAGAGCAAGGCCTACCCCTGTTTCAGAACCACTAAGGATTTTTCAACTTCACCTCTTCATGTAGTCTGATAATCCTGCTGCGAAGTTACAGAAACAGCAGGCCCTGGATCAAGCTACTTTGTATTTCACGTCTTCTGCTTGCAAATAAATCCAAATAGCATTTGTTTACTGTCTAATGTAAGACAGCTGCAGAGATACCATAGCATTCTTAGAGATATCCATGTTGTCAACTGCAAACCAATGGACTTGCAATTAGTTTGGTTTTGCCCTGTTGAGTTGTTAGTGCATACCCCAAACTTCTAGAAACAGCTATAGATTTGTTTTTGAGTCATCATCAGTCACTTATACTGTGCACTTCTATTATAGTAAGCGGTCCCTGAATGCTGTCATCTTGGTTTGAAAACCAGTTTATTGCACAGATATTATGATGCTGTTAACAGCTCTGTGGCAGCTTCAGTAGTTTTCTCCATGTAGCAGTTTTCTTCATAAAGCAACTTCTAGTGAAAATTTAGAGTCACACTGGCATCACCTGACAGCTGCTTTTGCATTGTTTCATTTTGAAGACCACACTATACCTTTCCTCATAGGAAAGAAAGGGTGGAAGGTCAGCCAGCCCAGTCCCCTGTTCAAGGTAGAAGGATCCCTGACTAAGCCATCTCATCCAAGTGTCTGTCTAAACCTTGCTCTTCAAAATGTATGGAGATAAAAGATTCCACAACTTTTCTAGGTAGCCTGATCCACCCTCAGAGTCAGATGGTTCTTCCTTTGAACTGTTCATTTCAGTTCAAACCCTCCAGATTAGCAATTCTGTTATTCAACCATGTAGTCAATGCTCATAAAGTGGAAATACTCTGCTATCACCTGTGGCTTCTGGGGAGGAAGGGGTGATTTTTTAGAATTTTCAAAATGTTAGCATATGCTTTTTCTGAAGTGTTGGAGAAAACAGAGTGGTTGAACTGGGTTATGAAGGTAATGGAGGGGCACAGTGATCTCCAAATGCTACGGGAAGAAAATAAACTGCATACAAGACCTAGCCCCATACATTTGCTACCATCTCTCTAGAGCTCTGTTTACTATTGAAACACAAGACAGTAAAAGCCATTAGATGGTTTGCAAGCTATTTAAAGGGTTGTTTATTAATTCCTATATATACTAGTCAAGATTCTCCTGTCAATGCAAGCTCCAGGAGTGTGATAATTAAACTGCGAAGAAAATCACAAGGTCTCCATACGAGTCAAAATTCATAACAACTGGCAAAGACTGTCAACAAAGTGAAAAAAAAGTTGATAGCTAATCATGGGATGAAGTCAGAGGCATAACAGGGCAGCTCTGTGTCCTGAGCAGTGGTGGTACATGGGGCAGCAATCAGCAATGGCTGCCAGGATGCTGATGGCATGGTCAGTGGCAGCTGCAGCTGCAGCCTGCTGTTGGAAGAAGCAGTGACTATTTGGGAAATCCATTAAATGACTTTTAGGGAAATAAGAATCTCAAGGTGGAAGAATATGGCCCTTAAGATAAAATAGGATGATAACCAAGACAACATTCAGGTCTAAATTTTGCATCTTAAATCCACCTGTAAATTAATGGACATGTTAAGCAGTGCACTGTCAAAACAACATGTTTCTGTGGAAATTTTCCATCACATTTTGATTAATGCATGATGCCAGTTAAAGTTGTTTACATGCCTTTGAAAACTAACCAACAGTAACAATCACACCATCTTGTGAATGTAAGTATTACTTGTCCTGCATGGCAGAGAATGGAGGGAGAACAAGGAACATCAACATGACCTACACTGACCCTGTTACACTTTCCTCCATACCAGCATAGTTACCAATGGACAATCCATGCTCCAATAATTGAGGCTAGACATACAATGGCACAGGTAATGGCCCACTCAGTTGTTACATGTATGTGCAGAAGGGTTATGCAAAGCTTCGGTTCCTGATTCAATTTGGCGGAGATTTGGCCCAATTTAGTGGCTGAATCTCTGAATCCTAATCAAATCAGAGGACACTTTAATCTCTCTGAATCGAATCAGATTCGGAGATTCAGATAGACACAGCTTTAAATGTTTTTCTGCATACCTCTAGGTAGCAGGTGGCTCATGAATGCTGCAATGCTGGGGTGCATGGAGTGTCCCACCGAAGTGTGGGGGGGAAGGCGGGAGGCTCCCCAGTGCACTTGGCAGCAGACCCAAAAGTGGAGCAGAAGCAGTTCCAGTCCACTTCCAGGTCCACTGGGGAGTGCGCTATCCCCGCCTCCCCCCAAATCTCAGCAACTGGTGCCTCCTGGGTCTGGGGGAGCACCCAGGGTCATCCCATGGCCAATTGCTGAGCGGGGGGGGTGCAGAGAGTCCCCATGCACTCCCTGGCAGACCTGGAAGTGGACCAGAAGTACTCCCATGTGACGCTCCATCTGCCCCAGCATCACAGCATTCACGAGCCATGCTGGTACCTCAGAGTATGTAGAAAAAACATTTAAAGCTGTGTCTATGTCTGAATCAATAATTTTCCAAATCAGCATCAAATCTTCAGATTTGAATTCCACCGAATTGAAATCAGGGACAGTGATCCGAATAGATAAATCAAATCACTATCCCTGATTCAGGCCAAATCTGAATCCAAATCAAATAGACCCCACTTTGCACACCCCTAATGTGCAGTGCTTTTTAATGTGAAAAGGATCCATTGACCACTACCATGTAAGGCAACTATTTACATTTAAAAAAAAAAAAAAAACTTGGATATGACAGTAGCAAAAAGTAATAAATATAGCATGCACAAGAAGCACTGCTAACTGTAAATGAGTTTCTTGTAGTTTCGGTACTTCCAAATGAAGCTGAACTCATGGAAAAACTGCAAGATTTTGCCCATACTACACATGCTGGGAGTTAAAAGTGAATGGCATTTTGTTCTGTGCATTCATTCAGTTTAGCTAAACTACAGAATATTCTTTCCTTCAGCATACAGGCATTCTTAAACTGAAGCCAAGTATTTCCAGATCATGCTTTTTACTGAGGTCATTTTAAACCTGTTTTCCCCAAGACAATCCAGCTCTGTTAGAATGCAGCACTTATACAGAATGAGGAAACTCTTTATTTGTATCCTGGCTTTTTAGCCACAAATTCTAATACTTGAGTTCAGCAATAAAAAGAAGGAATCTTTGCACAGCAACACTGACAGCTAAGGAGAGATCATCAGAGAGTGTAGGTTTCCATAGCTCCATTGAAGTAAATGAAGTTATGATGATTTATTCGAGCCAAGCAACTGCCCAGAGAATGTTCTGTGGGCATCTAAATGCATCTCAAACAAGCTGTTGCAATTTATGTCACGAGAGAATTTGATTTGCTCTGCACCTATATAATAATAATAATAATAATAATAATTTAAAGAGCGTGCAGCCCTCCAGGAATCCTGCATTCCTCTTCTTTCAGTAAGCTATCACTGACTGAAAATGTAAGAGAAACCAGCTAAGCCCACAGGGGGATGGAACTATTTTAAGTAATAACGTCTGACACTAGAGGAGCATGTAATTCAGTCTTGCCATAGCTGAAATACCTAACCTCCTAAAAAAAAATTCCCAACCAGCAAAAGCCCCTCCTCCTCACTCCCCTGCTGCCCCAGAAATCCATAAACTAAAAATGTCAAATTGTTTTAAAGGTATAAACCAGTAAGGAGACCTTGTCTTGTTACTGGAAAAGATACCCCCAAAATTAACAAAAGACTGTTTGCCACACAGACAAAGCAAGCCAAATCTCATTTAAAACATGCTTGAGGTGGACATGAATTATTTCATCTTCATTACAAGAGTATTGCAGTGAATAGAAAAGCAACCTTCATTCTCACTACTCAGGATTCTGGCTACTAGTGCTGGATTATTTGATACAGAGGAACAGGAGGCCAGGAGAAGCAAACTTGATGTCATGGTATTTGTACAAATTATAGCTAACAATCACAGCTTTAAATATTACCCACATATAGGGTAGACTAAGGATCTGGAGCCAAAGGTTCCCTTGGTTTATTCAAGCTTTAAAAACAGCTCATTAACAACACTCTTAACATATGAGAAATTAAATTTAAATTAACTATTTAGAAAGGGGAAGCAAAATATGTAGTCATTTTTGGCCCTCACCCTACTAGCACAAAGCAGCTTTCAAACAGGTTTTATGAGGTCCATAGGGAATACTTTGTTGTAAGCTATTGACCATTCCTTCCCCCTTCCCCTCTCCAAGTCTAGTGACTAAAATGCTATGATCAGTCTAGATCATCTTTTTCACAGTGGATCAACAACATCTCAAACTCTTGATGACAGTTAGAACAAAAACTGGAACTGGAATTGCATGTAGACTCCCAGGAATAAAGAGTCAGCTCTCTTAGTAAGGATAGGGCACACATTCCTGTACAAGAAATGGGTTTCTAATGATTTTTTCTTTACAATAGCTCTATGATGTATACAACTTGGACATTTGACTATGGGAATCTAAAGATAACAGGCAAAGATGCATCTCATTAGAAAGATACAGGGCACACATTATGCATTAGGTCAGTCAGAAGATATGGTACCATTACCTGACTTTATAGAGCACATCACCAGGGATAGACTTGAAATGGAGTTAAATGACTCTACATCTTCTGAAGCTTTGGGCCATTGTTGCTGATTTGAATGAAAGCAAAAATATCAGGTCTTAAAAGGTCATGAAGGAAAATTAGTCTTAGAGCTAGGGACAGAAAAAAACCCCCTCATACTTAATGATGCTTAATGCACAGTAGACTAATTGTATTGCACATTAGCGCATCATGGCAAAAACCATGCTGATGCATTAGGGTGTTTGTATTCATCATGTTTTTTGCCCTTTCTTGTGCTGCAGCAGCATGACTGTTTGCATGAGTGGGTTTTCTGGATGCTTTAAAAGTCTTTCTAGTGCATTAAACTAAAACTCCTTGGACATAGTTTAGTTTGGCTTGCCACACTTTTTTTTTCTTGTGCAGGATCCCTTCTTCCACAGCTGCATGGCAGGGTATGGGGTCAGGGGCCTGGGCCGGGGGTGAGGAGAGGGGAAGCAGTGTGGGATTGTCCTGCTTAGCTGCGGCGCCAGACAGGGACTGGGCTTAATTCACTTGAAAACTTAGCACATGCATACACTGATGCATTGCTCCAAAATTTAATTAATGTGAAAGCCTAGTATATGCAAACACTGGTGTAACACTCCAGAATAAACAAGCTTACATTTTTTACACCTATTTAGTGTCATGAGGATTAAACCCCATGATGTGTACAGATGCCCCTAATGTACAGTAGAATTAGTCTCTTGCACATTAAGTGTCATGAAAAGACCATGTACCTTTGCTACAGCGCACTTATGTAGTACCTCATATTAGAGGTATTAAACATAATGCTCAGTAATAAAGGTGCATTAATGAACATGTAGATGTGCCCAACATTCACTTAATATATCATGGAATGTATGCAGAGTTTGAACACAGGGCATTGCAATTTGTAAGTCCAATTCTCTATTTACTGTTGGAAGCAACTTTTATATTCTGTTTTAGAACTAAGATAGATGTCCTGCCACAGCATGTTAGACAAGGTCTCCATTATGCTAGAGAGAGATAGTTAGCTGTGTTTGTTTGAAGTCAGGCAGAAGGCAGGGAGAGGAAGGCACCTTAAAGACTAACTCATGGGCCAGTGCACAGTAGGGGTGCTGGGCAAGATGCTGCAGTGGCAGGGTGTGGCAGTGGTGCAGAAGCAGTGGAGCCATGTTTGAGGGGGGCTAAGCCTTATTAGCCCTCGCCTTCTGCTGCCTATGCTGTAACCTACTTCAGCTGAAGTAGGCACATATGACTGTAGCTAAAGTATGATGTGCAGATCACAAGTTACTGAACTTAGTTCTCTAAACTGAATACTGCTCAAGTAAGGAGCAGACCCTTAGCTGGTGTAAAAGTATCCTAAACCCACTAAACTCAATGGAGTTGCGACTTGCACCAGATAAGAGAGTCCCTAAAGTTATGAGTATATTAAACTTTTGCCTACTTTTACCTAAAAGAGGGAGCAGGCAACATTTTTAGTCAACATCTCTGTAATTTAGTTAAGTAATAAATTAAACCTTGTTAAAATTGCAACAGTTTTGCTATATGTGAACAGATACCATGGTTACATTGTAAGAGTTTGTATTTGATATTAAAGAATGCTGATACAATTACTACATCTATCTATGCTCTAACTTGCATAGCCCTATTCATAAGTATAAATGTAACATCATTTTACTGAATTTTGCCTTGGTGCAATTTTTATTCAAGACTAAACTACATGTAAAAGAGACAGGTAGGCTGATGTAAGTTTTGAAAGTGTTTTCTCCAAAGAAAAAATACACTAGGGCTATAGTAATTTTGCCATTCTTCATCTGATGTTAAACAGTTACTTGACAGTACCATTCAGAGTAGGAAATGAGTATATTCAGACAGTCAAGGAGGAATTCATGCAGCTAGATCAGACCAGATTACATTGATATAAATCTGCTACAACACCCTTATTTCACTTTGGCACATTCACTGGTTTGCTTTTCAAAACTAGAAAATTTCTTCTTTAAAAAATCCCCATATTTAGAAAAAGTTAACTTTCATACCCGTTACAAATCACTCAGTCTGCAGCCAAAAATGGAAACTAGGATGACATATTTGCACACCAAAAGATGGTGGGGCAAGGATGTTTTTGACCCTAGGTCCAAAGTATGTTCATTCTAAGACACAAAAAGTGTTGCATCTGTGAAAGGTATGTGCATTTGGTCCATCTTATCAAGCTCTCAAATGCCTCAACTGAACCTTAGAAACTATTCTGGCATTATAATAATGAACAGGAAAAACTGCTTATAGTAACCAATACAATTTATGTATATACAATTAAAAGTTAATGTACTTTGATAGTTGAAAGGTGAACACAGAGTTAAGAACACAACATTTATAGTTTAATATTTTTTAGTTCAATGGAGCTAAATGCTGACTTAAATTAGCAGAAGAAATGGCTCAGTATATTCAGTGTTTCAAATGGTTTGGCTACTTTTCCATTTTCTTTAGCATTTCTTTCTTGTCAAAGCTGAAAATTGAGACACATTAGCAGACGTTGCTTTAATACCCAGCATCCAGCCCCATCAACATATTCACATGCCAGTCAAATGGCTCATGTGATAAATGCTGCCAATAGGAAATGGTACAACTCCAAAGACAGATGTTTAGCACAATAGCAAATGGTTATTTTGGAGTCCATGTGCTGTGTGTCTAATTCTTTAGGGTTTTGACCACTGCATTCCAACTGAGACTTGAAAAGCCTTATGTTTAAATGGGTGAAATGAATCAGACCATCCTGAAGGGCAAAGGAAGAGAAAGATCCTTCAGCTTGTTAGGTACAAAAAGACAGCTTTGCTGTGCCCACACACCTTTCACGTATACTGTAAAATTCACGTATATAATAGTATACATATTATAAATCATATGTATATTATGTATAAATGTAAATAATATGTTTATTGTATATAGTATAAAGTGCACATGAATATTATATGCATCTTGTAGTACAAAGCCAAATTATTTACTGCCTCAAGATGACATCTGAGGATGCCCTGCTTAAAAATAAAAACAGTTGATAAGCTGAATGTTAGCCTTTTCGCAAGTTATGCAGTCATTTAATAAAAAAGACATTTAATTCAAGCAACAGAATTGTGCTGCTTATCTAAGTGATAAACAATGAAAAAGCCTGAAGAGTTTAAAGAAAAAGAAGAAAGACCTACATACCCTTTTAAACTGTGACTAATTCAAATCCTTTTTAATTACTTTCCATTGAAACATTACCATGTATAAATATTATCCATGTATTTGTTGTGCATTAAAGTAAGTTACCTTGCTTATGCCACTCTATAAATAATAATACTGATGGCATGAAGTCAACAGAATGAAAGCTAATAGATTTCCAATGCTTCACTCAATGAGCATGTTCAGACAAGCATGCATATGCATTTCCCCAGGGAAAACTATGTGCATTGTCCCCAGGGAATGCCCCTGAACCCATGCTCTGGCACGTGGCGAATTGCCCCAGGTGGAGTAGGAGTGCCAGCACCTGGGCTGGCCCCAACAGCCTTACCTGGGATTCTGTAGACCACCTGGGGCTACAGCAGTGGTGATTCGGGTGCATGGAACCTGGCTGGCAGCAGGAGCATGGCTCCGGCCGGCCAGGCTCCGATTTCAGGCAGCATACACTGCAGCCACATGAGCCTCCCCACTTTTTCTTTAAACACTTAATTTTTTTTTTTTATTTTTTTTAGATACTGGGATTTCCTGGTATCTAATTTTGACTCTGCTCTGCAAATATACATCACGGAGAACCTTTTCACATGCACCACATGCCCAGTGGGCACATCCAAATGAGTGGGAACATGCGCTTCCACAGGGACAAGAAGCAGCAGCACACCTTGTGCCATTACTGTTTGTCCCTGGGGAATGCCCATGCCGTGCACGCCCTCATGCACATCAGGGTACCCTGGGCGGTTCTTGCTTTCTTTTTCTATTCAAGCCAACATCTCTTTTTTCCATACTTAATGAATCAGAAAAGCAATCAAATCAGAGTAATGAAAAGAGTCAATATTTGTCTTGACTTGTCACATGCTACTGCCATAATGTTATCCAAGCCCAACTGTACAGCTTGAGCATGAAAATCAAATAAATGTCCAACTTCCTGAAGCCAATATTTATAATCCTAAAGTTCTATGACAACACTCATTTCAACAGAAATACATTTGAAGTCCTACTACAGTGGGCAAGTGTCTTAAGGAATTTACTTTCAGGATTTAGCCAGAAGTTGATGCTTTAGGCCGATCTGCTTAAAATGAGCTGCTTTTTGTCTTTCTACGATGTTCACTGAAGTTAAAACTTCAGCTCTTAAACCTGGAGCAATTTCCAAAACTTTAAAAAGCTGAACTCAGCTTCTGTTATTAAAGTCTGCAGAGTCAAGTTTCTGTTTTTCTATGTGCAGTTACATTATAACATGAGCATAGGTCTCAATAATGTGAGGATTCCTTCACTTTTTCACATTACTTCTCTGGTCATCTTACAGTTAGCAATATTGATATCCAAGACAACAATTTTGACAACCAAGCCTTCTTTCACTGAAATGAAATGAAAGGAGGCTGCTCAAAACACAGAGCTATTGTTTCATGTTTGCAGCAGACTTAGGCAGATGTAATTTCATTGGTTACACTGAGGTCAGGCTTGAATATTTCTTTTACTGCCAGAACAACTAGACACCTATGTTTTAAATGAAAGTGAGACTCAGGAGAACAATCATAGTAGCATAGTATCTAGGGTCAGAAGGGGCCTATAGCAGGCCATCTAGTCTGACCCCCTGCCAATGGCAGGAACAAGTGCCCAGGGTCACAGGACCTCAGCCAAGTACCTATCCAATCTACTCTTAAAGATGCCCAAGGTAGGAGCAAGAACAACTTCCCTGGGAAGCTGGTTCCACATCCT
>JAGPOW010000304.1:106195555-106217577 GCA_030014935.1 Caiman crocodilus | reverse complement strand
TTAGTGGAGGCTGCCCAAAATCATGGTTTCTGTGAATCGCACAATCAAAATTTTGGTAGGTCTCTACTCATTTGCAGCTTTTGGCCTATTCATTGTAACCCACAATAATGCATGGATTAATGGCTTTCCTAGGCTTAAATAGGGTCTTTAAAATGAGGTTTCGGGCCATGGGGCAATCTGCAGAGATGGACAGGACTGCCAAGGCTCCTTCAATCAGAGGCATTGTGTGGGGGAACACTGTACTCTCTTCTTTCTAAAGAGAGATCTGCACATCATCCATACTAGCTGCTCAGGTAGAGTCCTGGGTTATCCATTTGGTCTGGTGCCTTATACTGATCAACATCAAAGGAAAAATGTTTTTTTCTCTGGCATCACAAGGAGGTGAAATGTTACAAGTGAATAATAGGTGGAGCAGTTCATTAGTGGAAGAGTTCTTATTACATATTAGGTCATTAATAAGGTTCCTGCACTCTCATTCAATGCCTGCTTCAAGCTAACTCACTGGCAGACCAGGAAGAAAAAAAGTGGTAGCTTTATCTACATCATGTAAAATATCATGTTAGGGAGACATTCGTAGCCAGGAACTCTCTAGTTATTCACAAATTATCTTCACCCCATTGCACTACCAGTCAATCCATGGCTATAAGACATTGCAACACAGAAAGCATCATGGCTATTAATTCATTCTCCCTCATACCCAGTGGTCAACCCCACAGCCTGGCTTCCTACAATAGGATGACCAGATGTTTATTTAAGACATGTTTGGACTTCACAGATCTCTACTGCACCTTTTTCAAATTGAGACAGCCAGGTTCTCAGTGGAAAATACCAAACCACTGTAATATGTTTGCAACAAGTTGGCCCCACTATACCTCTCTGCAAGTGGCCTGGTATATTCCCCGAAATGATCAGAATGCCAAGTAGGCAAATTCTACACTCTGGAAAACCAACTATGTCACAGCTGGGAAAGCTTCCCCATTCCTAGAGGAATGTGTGGCAGTCTGATCAAATCCTGCCTGCCACAAGTATCTCCAACGTTCAGACCAAAATGATGGGAACGAATTAAGTATACTGAATGACAACGAAATTCACAGGCTTAATCCACCAGTGCTACACACCCTAGGCTCTCATATGCACCAAAGCAAACAAAAACTTAAGAATTCCAGGCTAAATCCTTCCATCCTTCATCAAGAAAAACTAATTGCACAATAGGATTTTGTCCCATTGAAGCCTGAAGACTGCAAGACTTGGTCCTTCATTTCTGCAAATAGGGATGGTCATTAAAATAACTTTAACAAGGATTACTAATATTTCCCCCTGTATGGCCAACAGGAAATAATGATGACATTTCCAATATAATTGACTTAATGTAAAATAATGGCTTTCTAAGAATAACCACTTTATCTGCTGCCTGTTGATTGAAACATTCATTGCAAAAGAAACTTTCGTTTTGCTAGAGGATCTTAGCCACCTCAATTACAATTCTAAAAAAAAAAATCAATGCAATAGTAAGAAATGTTTGCAGGATTATTATTGCATTTCATATTAAATGGTCATTGATTAAAGGAAGATGACATCACAAAACACATGCACAGATGTAACTGTGGCAATACAAACTAGCACTAGGGCTGTGCAAGGCTTTGGACCGTGCTTTGGATCTGGAGAAGATTTGGATGCTGAAGCAGCATGTCCAGATCAAAATGCTGGCTTCTTTAGACTTTCTAAAGTGGTTTGGAGCTTCTGAACTGCTTCAAAAAAGCTTTGGAGCCACTTTGGAGATCTGACCATGGGGTATAATGGGGAAAATCAATGAAATATCTCTAACTTGGTTGTTTTTTATCTGATCTGGATGACACTTGCAGGGGTGGTAGCTTCTACAGAGAGCATAAAGCCTACCAAGTTTCAAGAAGATAGGCAAAGGGGTTTTGGGGGGAGCTGCACTCCAAATTCTTGAAAGCAAAATTCATGTCACTTGTGTGTGTTACACCACAGGGAGGTGAAAATTGAAAGGGTGGTGGCCCCTGCTGAGGCCACAAAGCATGCCAAATTTCAAGAAGAAGGGTGCAAGGGAGGAACTGCACCTCAAGCTGCTGACAGGCAAAACTCATGACATAAATGATGCTGTGTGTGTTAAGGCACAGCAGAGTGAAAACTGCAGGCATGCTAGCCCCTACCGTAGCCACAAAGCCTGCTAGCTGTCAGGGATTCTGAGTTCTGCAGCCCTACACCCCTAACTGCTGACAGGCAAAACTCATAGATTAATAGATGTTAGGGTCGGAAGGGACCGCAATAGATCATCGAGCTTGACCCCCTGCAAAGGTAGGAAAGAGTGCTGGGTTTAGATGACCCCATCTGGATGCCTATCTAACCTCCCCTTGAAGACCCCTAAGGTAATGGAGAGCACCACCTCCCTTGGGAGCCCGTTCCAGACTTTGGCCACTCTAACTGTGAAGAAGTTCCTCCTAATGTCCAGTCTAAATCTGCTCTCTGCTATCTTATGGACATTATTTCTTGTGACCCCCAGGGGCGCCTTGGTGAGTAGAGCTTCACCAATTCCCTTCTTTGCCCCCATGATGAATTTATAGGCAGCCACAAAGTTGCCTCTCAACCTTCTCTTGTGGAGGATGAAGAGGTCCAGGTGCCCCAGTCTCTCCTCATAGGGCTTGGCCTGCAAGCCCGTAACCATACGAGTGGCCCTTCTCTAGATCCTCTCCAGGTTATCTACATCCTTCTTGAAGTGCCGTGCCCAAAACTGCATGCAGCCAGCATTCCAACTGTGGTCTGACCAGCGCCCGATAGAGGGGCAGTATCACCTCCTTGGTTCTATTCGTCATGCACCTGCTGATGCATAAAGCGCGGTTAGCTTTTCTGATGACTTCATCACATTGACAATCCCTTTCTGCTTCTGTGCTACTAAACAGGTCATTTTCTAGGCAGTAGGTGTGCTGGACATTTTTCCTCCCTAGGTGCAGCACTCTACATTTCTCTTTGTCAAACTGCATTCCATTGTTTTCTGCCCATTTGTCCAACCTGTCCAGGTCTGCCTGTAGTTGTTCCCTGCCCTCCAATGTGTCCACTTCTCATGACATGGGTGCTTGTGCAAGTGACTGTCTCTGTCTTGAGGTAGTTGATTGTATGTATTGATTATTTCCTCTCCTTAGCCTGTTGTTTTGTAGGTGTTAATCGTTGCTAATTAACTGGTTACATTAGCTAGCTACTGTGTATCGAGCTGGTCCCTGAGTGAATCATGATTGATATATAACTGGTAACACAGTAGCCTAGCAGCCAGGCCTGCAGTAGTCCCATCCCCCCTGCTTCCCCCCCTCCCGGTGCCCCAAAACAGACACAGTTGCACAAGCACCCATGTCATGAGTTTTGCCTGTCAGCAGCTAGAGGTACAGGGCCCCAGAACCCAGAAGCCCTGCACCTATCTCCTTGACAGCTGGCAGGATTCGTGACTGCAGCAGGGGCTATCATCCCTGCAGCACCTTAACATACACAGGGTCATCTATGCCATGAGTTTTGCTTGTCTGCAGCTTGAGGTGCAGTTCCCCCCAAACCTCTGCACCTATCTCCTTGAAACTTGGCAGTTTCAAACTTTTTGGCCTCAGCAGGGGCCACCACCCCTGCAGTTTTCACCCCCACTGTCATGTGGATGCAGTTCCCTCCAAACCCCGCTCTTATCTTCTTGAAACTTGGTAGACTCCATGATCTCCACAGAGGCTCCTAGTTTCTCCTATAGCTTCAGAGCCGCTTCAGGCGGATCAAAGTTGGAAGCCAATCCAGAGCTCTGGATCGGATCCCTGGCATCCGAAGCAGCCAGATCTGAAGCTGGATCGAATAGCTGCCTACTCGCACAGGCCTAACCAGCACCCAAAATACACTGGATCTCTAGATGATGGAATCATGTAACTTACAGCTATGAGCTAGAGCCTTACACGTCAAGAAGAAGCAGGAGTTTATAGATACATCTGTATGACTAGCTTTTCTTATTAGCTTGCTCCAAGGTCCTCCCTAATTATCTCCAAGGTATGCTAAATCACTCTTTGGAGGCACTCGCTTATCTCCATTAATTGTATAGGAATCCAAAGCATCTAGCTCTTTTGATTTGGATTGCTTTTCTGGGGAAAGAGACCTTTTATTTTCTTTTAGGTGCTGCAATGTGTAAATGGATAATCTTTCCTTTGTAAAAATGAGGCTAATGTATCCTCTACCCTACCTTCACCTATCTAACATATCAGCACTTCAGGAAGAGACAGGGGTCTGGGACAGACATTTCATGAACTGGTTTGAGCTAATCAGTTAAATCTGATACTACATTCAACCAGGTTCTTCTCAGACTGGTTTATGTGCACTGAACATCTGTTCTGTTACAGATTTAAACCAATTTCTGATCACTTAAACTGGTTTATGTGTAATCTCTGTCCCTAGCTTGTGTGCATTGGGTTGTCTAAGCCCTACATACTCAATATAACATGAACTATTAACTGACCAGCTAGATAGTCAACGAATACAGAAACAGCAGCCATGTAAGTCTTAACTACTTTTCTAACATAGCAAGTCACAATGCTGAATAGGAAACACTTGAAACTAGTTTCCATGGAAGAGTACCACAGAAAACCAACAACCGTAGGCTGTCTAATATCAAGCTCCAGAGCCTGTCAGATTAGTAGCCATAACTACTAGAATGGTATTCCAATTAATTATTGCTCTGAAATTGAATCTTCTATTTTTGTGTGACCTCTTATGTTATAGAATTAAGTTATTGCAGTCATTAGATCTTAGTATGTAAACACCAGCTTAACATTTATTTAAAAGAAAAAAAATGGTCAGGTACATGTGAAGATAACATCTTATACATTAGGTAAATGAGAACCCATGTTGTTTCAGTACCTACTCCCTCAAGACTATAAGTTAATTATTCCAGAGGGATCACAATGATACATTAACATTTGCCACCTGTTAAAAGTCAAGACTTTATTTTAAAAAGTACTTAGTGTAGATAAACCTAGTCTATAACCACTACCTTGCCTCATGTTGACTGAAAATCTCCCTCACAAAAATTTTCATTAATAGAAGTGGGTGGAAATGCACCCATCTCCCATTTGAAAATGTCCTTATAATTATGAGGATCCTAAATTCACAAGATCATGGGTCAGGGATAATGTGTTATACTCTGTATTCACATGCATCTGAAGTCAAACTCTGAATGTCATTCTCCCTTTTCTAACATCAGTGTAGAATAGGGTTAAAAGGTATCCCATTTACAGGCCATTGGAGTAGTGGATGCAGGGCAACACTGTTTCTTTAAATTGCAACAAGAAAAGGAGTTGATATGATCAGCTCCACATGCTAGCCACCTTTACCCCCAGGTAGCTCCTGGCAACCATTGGACAGTAGCCTGAGTGGACCGCAGGGTTGCACTAGAAGTAGAAACCCATCACCCTCACCTGGAATTGAACCCAGCTCCTTCCAAGTCTGTAGCCAGTTACCACATTGATTAAGCTATGCAATTCCCCAATAGCAATATAAAACAATCATATGAAAGTCTTTCAGTATTAAGCAGCAAATTCAGGTGTAAGAGAGATGAACATTAATTTTATTTTAGGAAAAAATTATCAAAATATTTCTATGGAGAGGGCTTGACGACATTTCTAATTGTGTTCTGGACAAGTGTTCTGTGCCCTTGGTAGCAGCAACGCACAGGATGACCCAGCTGCTGTGCTGCTGGCAGTTGTAGTGTGGGCAACTGCCAGCTACAGCGGCGCTTATTTTTGTATCCCCCTCTCCCCCCCAGAAGGTGGCATCTGGAGCTGCTGCCCTGGTTGCCCCTCTTCAGCTATACTACAGGTTCAGGGGTTGTGTAATGGCAGTCATACAGACTTGCAAGGACCTTTGAATCATTGGTGGTAGCATGGTCTCATGAAGGCTCCCTAATGGCTTACCACTAGGTATGCTACCAGGGAGATAGCTATTCTCCCTCCTTCACTCTTGGTTGGCAGAAGGCAAGTGAAGGATTGTGGGATGCTAGGGGTCCTAGAGACCCCTGTGGCACTATAAGTAATTGTACAGGTGTTACACATAGCACTACAGAATGTAGCCATACCAAAATTTCCTCTTTGTAAGAGGTACCATTTTCTAGCACTTTCATTCTCCTTGTAGTACTACGAATAGATTCAATGGTTGTATGCTCGCGTTTTATGGTGCAACAAAAATAGTTGGCACTGTAAACGTAACGCCTGTCTGTGGCCTACATTTATAGACAATATAGTTACCTAACTTATGGCAGTAGAAGTGAGAAAAAAAGTGTGTGCTGGGTAGTTCTAGGTACATTGATGTTTTTTAACTCAGTTCGCACATGCATGCACTTTGTACGTGCAGTTATGTTAATTGTAGGCAAAATTTGACATGCACAATTTACTCAAGAGAATTTAGGGGAGAGCTCAGATGACAGCTATTGTTCTAGACTATCTTCCCTAGTCTGCAGACAGTGCATGGATGAGATTTTGGAAGATTATCAACACAAGGACTAGAAATGTATCTTTTTCTAAATGAAACCTAGAACTTCACAGAACTGGAATTGGTCTAAGAGCAGGAGGCAGAATACCTCATATGGGTCATTTCTAACCATGGGGTAAAGTGTCTAGAACACTGTCCAAAAAGCCTGTTTCTGAACTACAGAACATGTCTTCTGTTGATTGACGTAATTGGCATCCTTTCATCTGCAAGAGACAGGAGATATTGCAGCCTATCACGTAGATGGTTTGCAGAGTCTCATGTGATTGAACAATCTGATCTGAGATTTGCATGATATGTGGCAATGGTTGCAAGCATGAGTGCCATGCTTCAGGAGCCACTTGCTCCCTAAGGACTCTTTTCTTCAAGCTGTTGAAGCCAATTCCTGTCATGGATTTTAAGGCCCTGATGGAGAGGATAATGCCACTTGTTCTGATCTCTTACGAAGGTTTACCATTGGCCAAGATCAATTCCAAATACCTTCATATCTCGCTTGCATGTGTCTTTGTAGGGAAGCATGGGACATCCTGCTGTTTTTGTTCCCTCTGATAGTTCTCCATATAGCATGTCTTTGGGTATACATCCATTTTCCAGTCTGTTCAGATGGTCCAGCCAGTGCGGTCATCTCTGTCTGAGTAGGGCTGTCACACTTCATAAACTTCTCCTTTGTAGAACCTCTGTATTGGTAACTTTATCTTGCCATTTGATGTTGAGAATGTGACATAAATAGCACAGGTGGAAACTGTTTAACCTTTTCTCTTGATGTGCATAAGTTGTCCATGTTTCCCCACCATACATGAGAGTGCCGATTATGCAAGCTTTCTACGTTAGCATTTTGGTCTTGATGGTAAGCTTGGAGTTGTTCGATGCTCTTTTAGTTGTTGAAGGTGGTGGCAGCCTTTCCAATGCAAACATTAAGTTCTTCATCCAGTGAGAGATTGGTGGTCACTGTAGAATCTAGGTAGCTGAACTTTTGGACTACTTCTAGCTGGTTCTCATTAAGGGTGATTGATGGATCTTGTGGAATTCCTTGTCCTAGTACAACTGTTTTCTTCATGCTGATAGTAAGACCAAATGCCTGACAAGCTCTTGAAAGGTGATCCATAACTTCTTGTAGTAGGTCTTTGTCATGGGCTGTAAGGGCAGCAGCATCAAATAGAAGCTCCCTGATAAGCACCTTTCTAACTTCAGCCTTTGCCTTGAGTAGTGACAGATTGAAGAGTTTCCCCATCTGATCTTGTGTAAAGGTATACTCCTCCTCCCACATCTTTAAAATGTGCAATTCAGGAGTACCAAAAAGATTCCAAAGAGTGTGGGGGCAAGAACACATCCTTGCTTCACTCTGCTTTTCATCGAAGCTATTGAAAGTGGACCCATCATACTGAACAGTTGTTTTCATGTTGGTGTGGAAGGAACATAAGACTTAATTGTGGGCACCCTATCTTTTCTAGAACTGCAAATAGGCCTGCTCTGCTGACAGTGTCCCCAACAACTTTGGTTAGATTCACAAAGGCTATGTACGATGGTTGGTTTTCCTCTCTGAACTTTTCTTGAAGTTGACACTGGAAAAGTATCATGTCTATGGTTGAACTTCCAACCCAGAATCTGCACTGAGATTCAGGATAGACATGACTCGCCAGCTGTTTTGGGCATACCAAGATGACCCTTGCAAAAGCTTTTCCTGCTGTACTTAGTAGTGAGATACCTCTGTAGTTGTTGCAGTCACCCTTATCTCCTTTATTTTATACAAAGTGATGATGTTTGGGGCATTCATGTCTTGTGGTACCTCACCCTCTTTCCAGCATTTGAGCAGCAGTTGATGAAGATATGGTAATAGGCTCCCTTTCCCCACCCTTGAGAATTTCCTCTGGGATGCCATCCTGATGCCACCATGATTAAAGCAACTGATTCCATCTGGACTGAAATAACTGAAGACTAAGTGTGCTCACTTAGCATAGAATTATTCATACCACCTTGTAAGAGTTATCATTAAATAATGTACAGTTTTATAGAATATCTGAGAGGAGGGGCAAGAGGGAGCTATTACTTCTTCATACAGTACAATTAGATAGTGTACTTTTTATAGACGCACACAAACTGGTAAGTATCATATTTTTACTATGAACAGGTATTCTTATCCAAATCCTCATCAATAGATGGCCATCCTGTTGAGCTGCTATTACCTCCCTAGTCAAGGAAGAGAATTACCATTGTCTTAAAAACTAGTGGTGATTTTGCTTTTCCACATTAAATTAAAAATTGAATAAGAGCAGAAACAAAGGACTGCATTGATAAGTATGTGAATCTCAGTAGTTGCTACCACACAGGGGTTTCACTCTTCCCTTTTAAGTAGAAGTGAGAAATATTACAGCCATTACCTGTGACAATGAATGTTCATTACTAATAGTGCCCACTTTAAAGATTTATGCAGTGTCAACATTGATTTAGTTTTCCTTCCAATGCACATACATCTTTCTTCTAAAGATGGCAAGTGTAGATATACACATCCACAAAAGACCATAGACAGAATCATTTTCAAAAAAGGAGTTAGAATAAGACTGATTTGCTGTAAAATCAGTAGAGTTAAGGTGGGGGGAAGGAAGGGGGTCAAATTCACCCAGTGCCTTAGGCTAGGTCTAGACCCTGGGACTACTTGGGAACAAGCAGAGTCAGTCATTACTCTCCTTGCCATGTCCCCAAATTTGCTGGCCTGAAAGTAGCCCAGCAAGCCATACAGAATGGTCCCATTGGCTGAAACTGTTCTGGAAGCCATATGTTTGACATTACTGGTATAGCCTGGCAGTCCTAGTTATTCCTTCTGGTTTTTTTTATGAAAGAGATTAGTAATCCTATTGATGTTAATCCTTAAAATATTGACTACCAAGTATTAATTCAATATTTAGGAGGGATACTGAATATTACTTAAGTAAGAGAACTTAAAAATTAATTTCTCACAATAAAATCTGTATTAGCCTTAATTTAATTCACTCAAAATAATAAAAGTGAAGGAGCTCTATTTTGGCAGGATAGCTTACTTTGGAATAATTTAATTAATCTGGTTTTAGTAAAATTCAGAATCAAAGTCCAGCTGTTGAGCTATAATAGTTCTTGAATCCCTGATATCACATTGAAAACTCTTCCTTTCTCCCATTACTCTAGGATGGATCTCTTTGGGGAAGATTTTTTTTTTTTTTAAACACAGTCAATTAATAATTGCCCAAAATCTCCCTACTTTTTGAAGCATTGATAAGTACTGTTGAAATTTGCCATCTTCCCTTTCTGAAGCAGTCCCTTGCTTTTCTAGTTGATATTTCAGAAGCCAAAGTATGACTTCTATACAGAAAGGGGGACAAAAAAAGCCATTAAGGACAAAAATTTTAGTTCATTCTCTCTCAGATTGTCCTCCTTCTCTACCTTAATGAATCCATTTTGTTTCTTGTGGCTTGCCACAATAGACATACGGTGATAAGCAAAGCTTCAGACAACCAAAAATGTGAACATACATTTGCTTTATGCTCTTTCAAGTCTCTGCACAACCCCCATATTACAACTGCATGCAGAAGTGCATTTCCTTAATAGCAGCTTTGAAACAGTCTTCACAGTTTATCTTTCCACTTAATTCTTTGCAGCTGTTCCTGCCTGCAGACTGTACATGCAAGTAACAGTATGAGGGACTCTAACTGTACAACTAAAATACTATAGAATCATTTTGTCATTTCTGCCTTTCTCCACTTAATCCCCTTTGCTGGCCACGATTCGAAAAGCGCCTCCTGAAAAACAGATGGAAGTAACTGATACGTTTTGTAATTGTGGCCAGTTAATAGCTCAGGATAACAGTGAGATAAGGACCAGGCAAGCCAGAGTTCTTGAGGCCAGCTGCTGCTGTTTTAACTCTTTGTTAGACTGAGCTGGGTGAGGTTCAGAAGCTGCATAAATCACGTCATTTGAAAGGGCTTTGTGATGAATCGTTTCACATTTTTGTGTATTTTGTAATTTCATTTATTGCAGAGTGCCTATTACAAAAATGATTACAATCTTTAAACTTACCTTGGTGTCTTGTATCAATGGCTTTAAAGGCCCTTCATTAATACATACTAATTAAGCTCCAGGGCATTCTAATGAGGCAGACCATCATTCCTCCCAATTCAACATTAACAGTCTTGGCTAACCAACTGAGGACAAGGTATAAATTTGAAATAGTGCAAATCCAAGAAATTACAGTGGATTTATACTGAAGTAATTTATCAAGGGCTAAATTCTGTGCTGTTAAGAACATAAACAGCATATCTACATGAGACATTTACTGCAGAGTAGACTAATTAGCGCTGCAGTAAATGTCTCAGTGTCTACATGCGCAGGTCAATTAGGCTGGAATAAACTAACTAACTCTTAAATACAAGTACTATCCTGCTGCAGAGTTTCTTTTACTCCACAGCACCCCATGTGGAGACACTGGAGGGGCTGGCTGGGGCACAAGGGTGCTTTGATGTGGGGGGTTGTCTACTGGCTAGCTCCATACTGTAGCACCCTTGTGCCCCAGCCAACCCCTCCATACCACATTAATTTGGGCAGGAACAACCCTAGCTGGCAGGATGATCCCTGCCAGCCGGGACTACTCTCACCCAGCTCAATGTGCTCTGGTCCCAGGTATACCTGCAGCAGCATGCTAGTAAGCAATAAACTCCAGAGTAATAAACTCGGGAGTTTAATGCTTCACTTTAATTGCATGTGTAGACATGCTCAAAGTAAACGCCCCGATTCACAGTCTTCTGCTCTATGTAGCTCAAAATTGCAAAGAAAAGGAAAATCACTTGAAAAGTAAACTGATAATGTACTGTGAGCCCAAGTCTTCTTGTAAGAACTATATTTCAAGTGAAACTGCAGTTATCATGGTGCATTTCGCTGCTGACGATCCATTTCAACTATATAAAAGAAACTGTACATCACTTATAAATTGTATTGTCACTTGTTGCTCACAACACAACTACAGTCTAATATCTACCTAGACTAGATGACAAGAGACTAATCTAAAGCTGGCTAGAAAAATGGGCCTAACCATTATCTACTGGTAAATGGTTAAAAAAAAAAATCTAAGCATTTCAAGTTTTTCTATGTTGCTGAAATATTTGGAGAAATAAATGGGGACAATATTTAAGTGTTCTATTCTGACATTTTCAGAATGAATAATTTCAAGAGAGGCAAGCGATTTTGTGGTACTTTTTATTGGACCAATTATATATAGCTGGGAGATGAGTTCAACAAGCTTTTGGACACAAAGCACTGTTCTTCAGGTCTGGGGAGAAGCAGACACAGTTTGAGCTTCCAAGATCAGAGAAGATTGGGTTCGTTCAGTTTAGTATGGCTGTAGGTACCAGAATGCCTACTCCTTACTCCCCCCACACTCCAACCCCACACATAAGTTAAACAATGGGTCTGATCCCATCTCAGGCAGAGAGATGGACTAGATGACCTCCAGAGGTCTTTTCTAGCCCTATTTTAATGGTTCCATGATGCCTTTGTTCAGTGGTGAACGAGGTCTGAAGGATATGCAAGAGGAGAAGAAGAAAATTAAATTATAATACATGGTTAAAAAAAAAAAAAAGAGCTAGATACAGAGAAAATAGAGATAAATTTTAAATTCCAAAGACTTTTTTGCTTTATAAGATACAAATTTAAAAATGAAAGAAATCAAAATAAAATATTGGTCCAACACACTCCGATACCTCTTTCCCCTGACCCTCCCAAAATGTAAATGCTTTGTTTTGTTTTGTTCTGATTTGAAGCACAATCAATTTTCAAAAGTCTTGAAACACTATTTGTGGGGGTAGTCAAGCACTGCAACAGATTACTTAGAAAGGTTGTGGAATTTCCATCCTAGGAAATATTTAAGGGTCAGTTATAAAAACACTTGTCTGGAATGGTTTTGACAGCCATGAGCCTGCCTTGAGAAAGGGGATGAGCTAGATGACTTCCAGCCCTAAATTTCTATGATTCTCAACGTTTCAACAACAACAACAACAAAAAATGGAATTCCTATTCTCTACAGAGCTCTATTTCTGTTCTGCCTAATTAGTGTAAAGGGACAGCAGTCAAGCAGGAGCATCTTTCTCTCTCTCTGAAGATTGCCATGACCATAAACATTCTTTAAATACTCAACTTTTATTCTAATTAGGGTAAAAAAAATGTTAAAAAACAATAAATGAAAGAAACATTATAAAAGAATGCCTCAGATTTAATCCAAAATAAATCACTTGCCCAGCTTTTCTACTCATGTTACTGGCTTACATTGGACCCTCAAATCCATTTATAGAGATCCACAATGAAGTTAACACATAGCCCATTCATACAGTAAAAATACATATTTTTAGTGTGTATGTAGATTCTTCTCTTCCATATATGTATGAGGATTCCTTTAGCCCCTCCCCCGCCTACACAACAAGTGTAATCAAGGTAATCTTTTAAATTAAGATGTCTTGTTCATCTTGTCACCAGAAAAAAAAGACTATAGTCAGAACTCCTACTTTTTGGGTGCATCTACACATCACCCTACAGTGATGAAGCAACGTGCTACATCACGGCACATCATGGCATGCTACATCAATGTAGTGACCATGCAGCTCTATATTTTTTTAAAGCTATCAATACCTACAAATACTCTGCAAAATCACCCATGCCGATGTTTCTCATTAGACTCATTCCAATAACCAAAGAAAAGAAATTAGGTTTCTGGTAAAAGTTAACAAAAATGTATTGAGTGAAATATACCATAAATATGCTGCTTTATTAGAAACCGTTTTCCCCAAAACCAAATTAGCTCAAGGAAAGTGACTGATAATAACTGCCCCTTAATCCAGGCAGTATTAGCTGAAATCCCATATAATAAGCATATGTATTTGGGCTATGTCAATGGGCTAAATGCTGTTAAATTCCTATAAAATTTTAAGTTTGAGTTATTTTAACATAGAGGCTGTCAGAGTCTCAAAATAAAACAAATGAAGCCTATAAAACATCGTCATTAGAATCATAGTTTTTAAGGCCCAAAGAGACCACAGTAAATCATGAACTCTGAACTACTGTATAACAAACTGAAGAATGTAACCTGAACTGTGGATATTTAGAGCCCCCCATATTTTAAAGTTCTTTCAGACCGATACATGGCTTCTTCCCTGGTGTCTTAGAAGATTTGGCTTCATTTATGGTAGTTTAGTAGTGAAAAACAGAGGTGACCTTCTGAATTTGGGAAAGAGTACAGAGCTCATTTGTTCTTGGTTTAGTGACAAAACTCAAACCCAAACTGCTCTAAACATAGAATTTGACACTTGTAGGACTACATTAGGGTAGTAACAATTCCATCCTCATCACTGACAGAATACGTGCAGTGCACCACCACTAGTAGTACTGAAACTGCAAAAAATAAAAAGGTGGGAAGTGTGGGGGAAGGAATACCAAGACAACAACAAAACAAAAAAAAGGCAGGGGGTGTCATAATTTAATCAGAATACCCACTGAATTACAAATGTAAACTGATGCTGGGGTTTGCATTTTGGATACAAGAGTATATGTTAATCACTCTGAGCCTTCAAGAGGCTGAGAAGCGGTCATAGAAATTCAACTTAACGTTGAACTGAGTTAAGAAACTCAACTAAACTAGCCTCAAAATAGTGAGACACACCCCAAACATCAAGCAATTCACTTTGGCCCATTTTACATTGCTATTTTTCTAGACTTTTATATCCTTTTGTTGAAAAGGAATCTCACAATAGTAAATCAACTGAAGACAACAACAAAAAAGAAGAATGCAACAAAGTTTAGAAAACAAATCTATCCAAAAAACTAAAAAAAAATCAAAAAAAAAATCAAAGAAATAATATTTGCAAGGGAAGACAATCATAAGAATTATTCTAATCTAAAGAGATTTTCCCATTGTTCCATGTAATACCCCCATCCCTCAAGAACTTTGTCTCTAAAACAGGCCCTACTATATCTCCCTTCTTTCCAACCAAAACAGCACCACCTTACCAGCCCTTTCTGGGTGGGGGAGGAGAGTGGACCACCATTTTACATGACTTAACTCAAGCTGAGTTAAGCTTAGGTACTTCTGAAGTAATATGCTCGTTGACCAACTTTAGTGAAAGTCAATGTGAGCTTCTTCCAAATTTAGATTGCAGGATTAGGTCCATTCCACTTCTGTGCTCAAAGCAGTAACACCTACTTATTGGTAACATCCTTTTGTCTCCAACTGGCTCCCTCCTGTCTATCCACTCCTGCATTTCCTCAGTGTCCAAGTTCCATAGTAACTCATCCTTTCCAAAGGCCCCCTGTCTCTCCTACCTGATGCCTTCCCTAAACCACATCCAAAGCAGTCATCCATCAAGCCTCAACCACCTCATCCACCTCCCCAGGCCTGAACTCTTTTTATATACATCCCTCCTGCCAGCTTAGATTCACATTCCCCAGCCTCCCTTCCAGCATACAGCATAGTACACCATTACTGAACCAATTGTGAAATAGCTTTTTTAATACATGGATTGCCACAATAGTAAGTAGACTTGATCTATTGGAGAGAAATACTGATTGTATCCTAAAGAAAATCAAGAGCAAAGGGGCCAGGAGCTCAAAAGACCCATACTTAGGCACACTGCACAGAATGGACTGCACTACTCTTGGGACCTACTCTAATACGCCCATGTGAAGTTTAGATCTATATTTTTCCAGGAGAGAGGAAGCTGTTGGACTTCACTCTGCTGTCCTTGATGCAAAACAATCATCTGGTTCCACCTACTGACCCTGAGGAAAAGGAAGGCAAGAGAAGACCACTATATTCCTCAAAAATATTAAGCCAGTATGAGATTGAGAGATGCCAGACCTGTATGGGCACGTGCAAGGAGCTGTCGGACAGGTGTAAGTAGGTTCTGGGCAGAACCAGGAAGGGAGAAGAAGCCAAATGTTGAACGGAGGACATGACCTCTGAGCACAGTGGCCTCACAACATTTCATTCCCCATATTGAAAACCTTTGCTATCCATGACCAACTCCCCAAAAGTCAGGTTCCATACCCTCAAATACCCTTTGTGATAAACTGAATGTACAATCAAAAGAAAAAAAACCCAAACAATTCTTTAACTATTATCTCAAAAACTACATTTCATTATTTTATATATTTCTGTTTAAGTCAGTGGGATTTTTGCTGTTAAATTCTACAGCAGTCGAATTAGGCTCTTATATAATAAAGCTGAAGTTTTGATAAAAGATCACATTATAGAGACAGAGAGAGAAGCCTGGGATTTTAAAAGGCTGAAAGGTACCATCATTTTTCCTGTCACTTTTTTTCAGGTTGTCTCTTATACAGATACACCGGTTCTGCCCCAGGATGACACAGTTAGGTTGGTTCATGAAGTTTACCGAGTTAAGCTTGGGTACTTCTGAAATAATATGCTTGTTGCCCAGTTTTAGTTAAAGCCCATGTGAGCTTCTTCCAAGTTTAGACTGCAGGATTAGGTCCACTAAGAGCCATATCAGCAACAGGAAAGTAACTGTCATTCAATGCTTTCTAGTGCTGGGGTTGTAATGATTATACATTTTCTAATCCTGCTTCCTTCTGGCGAAACAATAGATTTACTATGACTTTATAGCCACTGTATGTCAATCAGTTGGGTTTCCATCACCAACATTCTTTTCTTACCACTGACACGTTGCTTCCACTTGGCTATAAGCCGTGCAGTAAACCCTTTCGTGCTGTGTAGTTTGATTCAGACAATACAAACAACTCTGCTCACGTGTCCTCCTTGCATGAGCAGAAGGCTGCGGTTGAACATCTTGTTTTTTCATTTGCTAGAGACATTTGTTCTTGCAGCTGACCATGTGCAGGAGAATTTGC
This sequence comes from Caiman crocodilus, assembly GCA_030014935.1. Classification (NCBI taxonomy): domain Eukaryota; kingdom Metazoa; phylum Chordata; order Crocodylia; family Alligatoridae; genus Caiman; species Caiman crocodilus. The sequence goes on along the minus strand of JAGPOW010000304.1, from coordinate 106,201,185 downwards.
CTGTGTTCCAGAAAAGGACAGCTGCACCACAAATTACCTTAAACCTCCTTGCTCCAGGGATTAGTTGGGTACAGTGAAGTGTGTGTATATCTGAGGGCAGGGGTCTTTTTTTTACCATAAACACAGTTATTAACCTTTTATTTACCAGCAACATTTATACACTCAGAAACATCCACAGTTTTGGCATCATTAATCACTTCTGGCCAGTCATTTTTTAACATGGCCACCCTCAGGCCAAGCTCGAGACTCTTTTCTTGATTCTTTCACTCCCATCTGTCTTCCTAGTGGATTCATCCTTTCACAGGATTAACCCCTTCACAGGCTGTCTATATGCAGAGGACACAAAAGTCTTGAGGTTGCAGTTATAGAAGACTGAGAATTTTAACCATCCACTTCCAAATCTTAACCATTCACTTCCAACCTCTTCACTTCCAAATCTCTACTCTCTTTAAAGGACCCAAACAAACATCTGTTGAGCACCTTTCCATCAATGTCAAACACTGGTACTCCTTGTAGTTCAAACACCACCACACATTGGTATTATTGCCTATAGGTCAACCAATGCCATAAATAAACTATATCACTTTTCAGAGCCCTCTGCTATAGATGGATCTAGGATTTTCAAAGGGAGGGGGAGGGGGAGGGGGAGATGATGCGGCACATCACCACATCTGATGCAACATGTTCTTCTCCAGTTAAAGAGAAACTCACTGTTTTACTAATATGCTACAGCAGGGGTTCTCAAAGTTTTTATGCCACAGCATGGCAAACTGCAGCCTGGAAATAGCTGTGGCCTGGCAAACCGCAGCCTAGCAGTGACAGCCGACCATGGCCAGAATTTCCAGCCAACAGACAGGTAAGGATACCCCCACGCCCTTGGTAGCAGGGATGGACCAAACCTTGAGCTGCCGCAAGCCTTGTAGAAGGAGCCATGGCCTCTCTGGTTGGCTCTGGCAGGCTGCAGTTTGTCGGTCCACAGTCACTTCTGATCCAGAAGCCAACCATGCTGCAGACAGGCAGCCAATGCACCACAGCCTGGCACCAGGCCTCACAGGGATTGAGAACCCCTGTGCTAGAAGGATAGCACTAGACGCACTGGAATGTGCGTTGATTTCCTAAATTTATATTTTAAAAATTTTAAGAAATTACTGTAAACTAGACAAAAAATGCCCAAATAGTCAAACAATATTGTTTCATTAGTCCTGAGGTCATTATATTTAAACATATGTCTCTTATTCAGATGCATAAAACAAAGTATAGCCTTCTTGAGCAACTTAACAGCACCTCCAACATTTCAGTATCAGTCATTTCCGCACCCGAGTTAATATTACCATACCTGAGTTAAAGATTTTTAGCTAGAGCTACAAATAGTCTGCAGAGCTGTGAAATAGAAGAAAGACATTACCAGGAATGGCTAACAAACAGAAAAATTGTAGATGAAAAGATGGTTTCGCAAGTGGAACATCAAGACTATTAAAAAGGATAAAATCATTAACACCTATGGAGTGGAGAGAGATTAGCAGGAATCAGGTAGTCAGTAATGAGCCATGATATCAATTCACTCTCTCAGCACTGCCTGAATAGAAAAACCACTGCCCCCCCACCAGGCAGTTCCTTGGAAAGCTGGGCTGGAGTAGGAATCAAATGGGGGTACAACTGCACCACTCCATACTTCCCACCTCCTGGGGAACTGCCTCTTCACTCTGCTATGCAGTATTTTCAAGCCCCACCATAAACCAGTCCTGTGCCTCCTCCTGCAGATCTCACTGCACTTGGCCTAGAAAATCTTTAATACAATCAGGAAGGAATATTGTTGAAGTGGAAGCAATACTTCACTTCACACATAATTGTACACGCCATTTCAACAATACTCCAGAAGCCAAGGATTAAGCTCAAAAACCTGCCTTTGTGATAGGTAGATCTTTACCCAATGTTAAACAGGAATCCTTTAGGACAGCCAGAAACTAACCCAGATCTGCAACTTAACAAGAAAGCCAAACGTCTCCCAAACCAAAATAAAAAGCCAGCAAAAACTGTAAGGGTTACTAAGAAAACAAAATCTTTGTGATCATTGGAGGATGATTCCTTCCAACCCATTCTCCCATTTTTATAACTACCTTTCCACCCTAAAAGTATTTAATTCCCTACAGAAAGATGCATTTTCTTTGTCTCATTCTATTTATTCTGTCATATGCTTTGATACATGAACACTGGAAGAACTAGACACTGGAGTAAATATCTTCAATGGTGCTGAAACTCAAGAGAGATCACATCATCTCATGCTCCTAATGTGCTATGAAGCCTGTTAAACGTTTATTGTACATCACATTGTATTTATTATTGTATTTTGTCAAAGCAAAGGGCTGAAAAGGGCTAGCAAGATATTTATCTGCAGATCAACTAAGGAAAAGGAAGAATGCAAATGGAACAGTTACTCTTGATTTATAGGATTCTTCCAATAATACCAAGTTTTAAACTTATTTTGCTGATAACATTAGGCTTATACATAGTTTCATGAAGGCTTAGGCCATCACAGGTGGAGTTTTAATAACCTTTTCAACTTTTCATTTATGGCTAGATGCCTGCTTAGAAGTTTGGACACATCTGTCAGCCAACTACAATTGGACAAAGGGAACTTGTGTGCTACAAAATAAAAATTCATTGAAGCCAATTGTGATTTTCTCCAATTCACTCAATGAGTTATTGCTTTTCTAAATGCAAGTCTAACTGTCTCCCCATCATGGTGCATGAATTAGTGCCCCAGCCAGATAAACTACGTGGCTGAAGTCTGAATTTGGGGCACACAAACAGTAATTAGGAATTAGAATGTGATTTTAAGACTCTGTCTTGCCAGGGAGAAGGTGAAGCGCTATCCATCTCCTGAGCTCCCCAGTACTACTATGGTTTATAAATGCAGGGTGCACCTTCTTCCTGCACCCCTCTTGGAGGCTTTGGTCCACCCCTATGACTCCACAAAAAAAAAGAATGCCATGTGAGTACCTGATTATTTGGTTTTCTACTCTTTTGTGGGGGTGGGGGGCAGGGGGGACCCAACAGAACATTACTTGTGGGGAGCCACCATGGCTTTAAACCACTGTATCTCCATGTCTGATGCATGCAAGCAGGAACAGGCCATGCTAAAAATACATCCTTCCCCAAAAGTCTGCAGAGGCTGTATGGACATATTCCAAGCATGCTGACACAGGGAGTTACTACAGATTTTTCCTTTAAAAATACATTTCCTGGCTTATTTTGCAATAGCTACCCCACAAGTTATTTCAATGTGGTCTGAAGAGGTACTAATAATTCAAGATGAGTTTAAAAATAAGCTAGCAATGAAAACTCCAATCCATGTCAGACTAGTGGGTGCTGTCAAATATTCCATCTGACACATGTAAATTTAGGTCTGGGGCCTGATTCACTTCCACTAGTAAGAACAAGGACAAGCAACAAGACCAAAGAGTTTACATAGAACACATATGCATAGGGGCATATCTAAATACCTGTACCATAGAATACCTGTATATATGGACATGTCTGATGGGGGGGAGGACGGGAGGGAAGGGTGCAATGGGGTAGCTGCAGCACCCTTCTACCACCCCCACTTTGATTCCTGTTCAACCCAAATTTAAAACCAACTGCCTGACAGTGGCAGTATTTCTATTTCGGCAGCAACGAGGGATTCAATTTACTTTATGGCTATTTATAAATTTACCTGATTACTTCTAAACTCCTCATAAGCACATAAGAATGGCCATTTACTGGGTGGGTCAAACTGTAGATCTATCTTGCCCAGTCTTTTATATCATACAGGGGCATAAAGTGGATGATGAAAGGGAGAGTGAACTGGATGTGACCAGGGTTCCCCCCCCCACTATTACTCTCCCACTTGTAGCTTCCAGCATTTAACATCTAGAAAGTTGCAATTCAGAGGCTGTATACCCAACCCCAATGCTCAATAACTACTGATGCCCCTTTCCTCCAAGAATTGTCCAATCCCTTTCTGAATATGGTTGAACTCTCAGCTTCCACAACATCTGGTGGCAACGAGTTCCACACTTTATTTATACTGTGTGAAAAGAACTTTTTGTACATTTTAAACTTACTATCTGCTAGTTTCATTTTATGACTCCTAGTTCCTGTATTGCAAGACAGAGAGCAAATAGTAAATCTCTATTTACTTTCTCCTCGCCATTTAGTGTTTTGTAAACCCTTGTGTCCCTGCTCAAGCATTTTTCTAAACGGAATAAGCCTAGTCTCTAGTCTGCCCTCATATGGAAGTTCCTTCATATCATTAATCATCCTTGTTGCCCTTCTCTGTATCTTCTCTGGTTTTTCTATATCCTTTTTGAGATGTGAGGACCAGAATCAGGCATAATTTTCAAGGTGTGGATACTCTATGGATTTATAAAAGGGTCATGATGAGATCTTCAATTTTGTTTCCTATTCTCTTCTTAATAATCCCTAACATTTTGTTTGCCTTTTTGACAGCTGCTAAGCACTGAGCTTATGTTTTTTTTAGCAAACTGTCCACAATGACTCCTAGATCTGTTTCCTGTGGTTACAGCTAATGCAGAGCTCATCATATCATAGATATAGTTTGGATTATTTTTGCCCAAGTGCATTACTTTACACTTATCTACTCTTACTTACTCTTTGCTTTCTATCTTTGGGCCAATTTCTAATCCACAAATGGACATTCCCTATAATCCCAGAACCATCTAATTTAATTAAGAGCCTCTGCTGTGGGACCTTTTCAAAGACTTTTTGGAAGTTCAAATACACGGTGTCAAATGGATCATGCCAATCCACCTGCTTATTGGCATCCTGAAAGAACTCTAGTAGGTTGGTGAGGCATCATTTCCCTTCAAAAAAGCCACATTGATTCCACCCCAGCATGTCACATTCATCCGTGTGCTGAACAATTATTTTTCTTTTGCTTGTTTCTCCCATTTTTCCAGGAACAGAGGCTCATTGGTTTGTAGTTCCCTGAATCCCTTCTAGAGCCTTTTTAAAATATGGGAGTAACACTGGCAACCCTTTGGTCATCTGGTATTGAGGCTTTGTTTAGTGATAGGTTGCATACCACACTTAGGAGTTCAGCAGCTTCCAATCTGAGCTCCTTCAGGACCCCAGGGTGAATGTCATCAGATCCTGATGATCCACTACTGTTCAGTTTATCAGTTTCCTTTATGACCTCATCTATTGAAACCTTAGTACGGATCAGCTCCACTGACTTGTCCTTAGAGAGAAATGGATCTGGTAAGGGAAAGCCCCTAACATCTTTCACAGTGAAGATAGGTGCAAAGAATGCATTTAGTTTTTTAGCAATGGCCCTGCCATCCTTCAGCACCTCTTTTACACCCTGATCCAAAGGCCCAAATGAATCCTTGGCAGAGCTTCAGCTTCTAACATACTTAAAGAAATCATTATTGTTACCCTTTATGTTGCTAGCAAGTTTCTCCTCAAATTCTCTCTTAGCTTGTCTTCTTACAATTTTACATTTGATTTGCCACAGTTTATGTTCTTTCTTATTTCATAGTAACTAGGGTCAGAAGGGGCCTAGAGCAGGCCATCTAGTCTGACCCCCTGCCAATGGCAGGAATGAGTGCTGGGGTCACAGGACCCCA
>JAGPOW010000304.1:106170053-106195455 GCA_030014935.1 Caiman crocodilus | reverse complement strand
CGCCCAGAACTGGACACAGTACTCCATCTGCGGCCTGACCAGCGCTGCATAAAGGGGGAGGATCACCGCCTTGGACCGGCTCGAAATGCATCGTTGAATTTTCTGCATTGGAATTTGACTTCCACTTTTTGAAATAAGCCTTTTTCCTGCTTATTGCCTTTTCAGCTCTGCCATTAAATCATGATGGCTCTCTTTTGGTCCCCTCTCTTTTTTTTTTTTTTTTTTTTTGATTTGCAGTATGCATTTGATCTGTGCCTCCAATATGGTGTTCTTAAGCAGTTTCTATGCTGCTTGCACATTTTCAACTCCTTAGGGGCCCCTTCATTCCCAAGGTATTAACGGCACTAATCTTTTTAATGTTCTTGATGTTCCACTACTCAGGGTAATTCCAGGATAACTCCAGTACTTTCTTCAGTACTGCTGTCTGTTAGCTGCTCCTGGTAATGGAACTCATATTGCACAGCTGTGCAGCCCGTTTTTTTAATTCAAGATAAAACCATTCTTTCAGAAGTGGAAATAACATTTAGTGAAGCATTGGACGCACTATCAGATACTCAAGAAGACTTTACTTTGTTTTATGAATCTGAAAAAAGTGCATTTATACAAGCATGTTTCCCTGCTCCAACATGCCAAAATCCAGTGAGTCAGAGCAGACTTGATTAAATTGAGTCTGTGGAGCATGCAAACTGATGCACCCAGTGCTGCAACATATGCATTTAATTCTAATGAATGCAGGACTAAAGAAATAACATATATTGATTATTTTTGTCTAGTTTGTTTTTATACACACACACACACACACACACACAATAAATCTGTAGAAAAAACAACCCTACTTCAATCTTAAAATGAATAATATATACTTTAATCTATATATGAATCATATAGCTGGTGATATTAGTAAAAGACCCAGCAATATTAGTAAAGCTTCTGCTTTCTTTTTAATGGAAGAAAAATGTGTTGTGTTGTAGGTGAAGGTACACAATACCATCTGCACTGCCCTTTTCAAAATCCTAGAACTGCCCATGCCTATGCTACTCATTTCCCCCTCTCAATAGCCCCAAAATACTAGCATGCCTCACACAATGAAGTGCAGGCTGAAAACACCCAAGACTGAAGCTCAAGCCTAGACAGCAGTTTTCAGCCATGTCCAGTGAAATGTGAGTGACTATTTCATTTGGAGGGAAATCTTGTAAAGTTATTCAAATACTCCTATACCTAGCTCCTTGCCTGAGAGTATGCCAGTATTACAAGAACACCAGTGGGAGATGTATATTTCTTTCCCAAAACTGACCTGTATTTAAGTTCCTAGTATCTCTGTTATTAGATGGAAAATTATTACATTTATTACACTGCTGACTCAGGAGATCTTGGCATGCAGCACAATTTATAATGCAGCTCCCTGTGATCAAGCTGGCCATAGAAGGCATTTGTATATGTTATGTTTTTTGCCCTTTCTTGTACTGCAACAGCATGACTGTTTGCATGAGTGGGTTTCCAGATGCTTTAAAAGCCTTTCTGGTGCATTACACTAAAACTCCACAGATATAGTTTAGTTTGGCTCATCGCAAATTAGGGTGCTGCATCCATGAATTCATTGTGTGCAAAGACAAAGGCATGCAAAGATGTGCAATGAGCCACTTTGTCCACCAGATGGCACTGCAACTTTTTTGTAGTTGACTCCTTTGAATTGCTACTGCTTTTTTTTTTTCTCCTTGTGCTGTGTGCCAGCTTCCTGCTCCCACAGCTGCATGGTAGGGCATGGGGTGGGAGCCCTGGGCCAGGGAGGCAGCATGGCACCATCCTGCTCTCCTGCAGCTTAATTTATTCAAAAGCCTAGTATGTGCAAACACTGATGTGATGCTCCAAAGCTTAATATGCTTGAAAAGCTAGTACGTCCAAACACTAATGAAACACTCCAAAATAAATAAGTTTAAATTTTATAAACCTATTTAATTGAATTTGAATTAAACCCTGTGATGTGTGTAGACACCTACAGATTTATAGTTCATAAAACTCGCTTTCAATTCTGCAGGGACTGTAGGCTAGATCCCCAAGAGGACTTTGGTGCCAAAATCCCCCCTAAGCCCATAACTGTGATCCTGAAAACCCTATCTGTGATCTTAAAAGACACCTGAAAGTCCCCAAGTCATAGGGGTTACAGTGGACAATAAAGCTGAATATGAGCCAACAGTGTGTCCTTGTTGCCAAGAAGGCTAATGACATACTGTGCTGTATTATTAGGAGCATTACCAACACATCCAGAGAAGTGATTATTCCCCTATATTCAGAACTGGTGAGGCCACATATGGCCACAGAAAAGATGTGAACAAATTGGAGGGAGTCCAACAGAGGGCAGCAAAAGTGGTAAAGGGGCTGGGACACATAACTTGAGATGCTGAGGGAACTGGGCTTATTTAGCCTGCAGACGAGAAGGCTGAGAGGCTTTAATAGCAGCCTTCAGCTACTGGATGGGTGGTTCCAAAGAGGATGGAGCTAGATTGTTCTCAGTGAAGGCAGATGACAGAACAAGGAGCAATGGTCTCAAGTTGCAGCAAGGGAAGTTTAGGTTAGATATTAGGAAAAATTCTCTCACTAGGAGGGTAGTAAAGCAGTGAAACAGGTTACCCAGAGAGGTTCCTCCATCCTTGGAATTTTTTAAGACCCAGGGAGACAAAGCCTTGACTGGGATGATCTAGTTGGGGACAGTCCTGCTTTGAGCAGGGGATTGGACTACATGACCTCCCGAGGTCCCTTCCAACCATAATTTTCTATGATAATAACCTGAGAGACCAATCATCCATCAAGTGAGACCCAGCTGCAGTTCTCTCCTCTGCCTGAGGGGATTCAACCCCCAGATATTTACTGCCTCTCAAGGAGTGCCCGTACTACTAAAGCCAATTGGGACAACACCACACCTGTTGAAGTTGCTTTCTTCTCAGCATATGGATTTTTTTTAATTACCATTCTGAATCACCAACTCTGTCCATGCCTCACATTCCAGGTTATATATTCCACTCCAGGGCCTACAGGTAGATAACAGGCACTGAAATGCCCAATTTCTAGGCACTCATTGGATCTAGCCTTGAAAATCTTGCCATTGAACTTGCCATGGAGACATACTTACAACACACAGAAGTGTAGCAATGGCCTTGTGAAACCCGGAAATGTTGGGCATTTGAATTACACTATACTCCCTCACTCCTGTTCGTCTCCCCTTCTCCCCCCCGTCCCACCTCCCATCATGACCTCCCCAAAAGAGCCCTGCACAGCTGCTGCCCCTAGCACTGCTGTTGCAAATACAAATAATGAATCTTCTTTGGTTTACCCTTTTCCTTGTTATTTCTTTTAGTGTTTCTTCTCCCTTCCTATTTGTATTCTGTTCCTCTTACTGATGCTCCTTCATTCTTGCCCCATAGTCATGCACTTTGTCTTCCAGATATTTTGCCTCAGGTGTTCTAGACACTGTAGAAATACATACCTAGAGAAAGCCACTGGCCTGTAGAGTTTACAGTCTAGAGAAACAAAGGATAGTGGGAAAAGCAGTGAAGCAATATGATCCAGGTCACAGAGCCAAGCATAGAACCTATGTCTTTTGGATTCCAAGACAGTACCCTCTGCACCAGACTACATTTTTTCCCCTTTTCTAATCTATTAGTTTGTTACTATTGCTATAATGCTTGACTGCATTCCCTCAGCCAAGTATACAAAACAGAAAATTTAGTTCCAGATTTACAGAGAGGAAACCTTGAATTAGCTTCTTGACTTTTGCCTTACCAACCTGATGCATTCCAGCAACTCTCTCTTACATATTCTGTATTTATGGCAGCAGATATCCCTGCCTTCTGGGAAAGGTTGGAGAATTGCAACCTTTCCCAGAAAACAAGTAGGGCCATACTGACTGCATCTACACATGTGCTTTACTGTGGAATAGACTAATTAGCTGAACAGTAAAGCATCATCATCCACACATGCAGTGGTATTAAGCTGCAGTAAAGTAAATTACACTACTGTACAATAGTACCATCAGGGACAGTACTATCTTAGACAGTATTAGGCTGCAGTAATTTACTGCGATTAAATGCATGTGTAGATGAAATAAATTGCCCCTAGTCAGTTCAGCCAGCTGGGGGCCAGACTCCTGCCTGCCACCTAGCTCACACTTTCAGCATCCTTGTGCCCCAGCCAGTTCCTCTGCCGTGCAGTGCCACCACCCGAAGCACAGGGTAGAGTGGTCCTGGCATAAACTGTTCCACCCCAGCTCAAATGGGTGTTGTAGATGCTGCTCCTGGGAGTAGTTTACTCCAGCTCAAACTACTTCCAAGTTTATTGCTCCAAATTATTTGCATGTGTGGAGGCACCCTGACAGTGGCAAAAGTGGAAGTTAGAGGGAGGACATTTTATAGGATAGATCTAGAATGGTCTATCCTCTATCCACCATCATCCTTGGCATCCACTATTATTGGGTTAGAGATGTTTCCTCCGGCATCTCTAACAACTATAAACAGATCCATCATTCATGTATTTGTCTGAACCTACTTACACTATCTGCCTCTACCACTCCTGTGGCAATGAATTCCACAAGTTAATTACATGTTGCATAAAAAAGAAGTACTTTCTTTCTTTAGTTTTAAACCCATTTCCTATTAATTTCAGTGAGTGCCCCATAATTCCAGATTCTCATCCCCCTTAGTATCCGGTTCGTTTGGTTCAGTAATCAGCTGCTTATTTATGCAAGTTAAGGGTAATCATAAGTGTCAGGGTAAAAAGTTGATCATTATGTTGATGATCGGAAAGGCTTTTTTACAACCTAGATATATTTGTACCATAGTAAAAATATTACCAGTAGTTTCACCAGTAGAAATCCAAATCCAATATTGCCACTGACAAAGATTAACAACTGAATCTGATGACACTAGTGAGTTCTGGTAACACAATGCCTGTGTTTCTAGAAACAAACTCCTTGCAAGTGTAACTATTCAGAGATGTTTACTGTTATACACTTGTCCTACTCGTGATCTATATAGTTCAGATTGCTTTTGCCATGTTTATGTACGAGATGTATAGTTTCAAGATCCTTTTTCTTCACACAAGTTTAGGCATAGGGGCACTGTATATTATAGCTTCTAGATCTCTTTCAAACATGTGCTGCAATGTATTTCTAATAAAATGTTTCCATTTGTTTTGAAACCTCTACTCTAAATCCAAGTAGCATTATCACTGTAAATTTTGTATCTAGGTCATATTTTGTGTTACACACTTGGTAAGTAAAGAGTTAGCTATCACTAGCAAAACTATGTAACTTAAATTCCCAAATTGCATAAACTGTCCACAGCCATATCAAGAACAATCTAAAAATAAATCTATTTGCTCCAATTCAGAGTATCCCTCCTATTTAAGAAATATTGCAAAAGTGCTGCTCAAGTACATGGAATATAAAGAAAAAAAAAAAAGAGGCATTTCAAAAATATAATCTATCACCCACCATAACAAAAATTAATCCTTCTTCAAATACTTTTTTGCCAAATATCTAGGAGAAATGTTAGGAAGGAATACAATTAGTTACAAAAATGATTATCCATTATATCTATTAAAGAGCAGATAATATCACAATTGGCTTTTACGTATAGTTTGAAAGTATGTGGCCAAGGCTGCTAATTCTAAAGTTGAACTTTCCAACTTTTGTTTTGGTTGGTTTCATTACGTTTACAGTCCTCTGCCACTTTCTGAAATATGTGCTTATAATATTGACAGCTGTGAATTTCAAATGCTTGGTAACTGAGGAATGGAGAGGGGGACTAGCCCTCAGTGGATAAGCAGCATAAACATTGGTCTGAGTCTGTTCTGATGGGTCCATATCAATGGAAATGGTTCAAAATCAAAGCTTTTCCAGGAGTGATGCTTTTTTTGAGGGACTGCTCCTTTTAGCTTGCAGAAGTGGCATGGAAATGAAAACCCCTTTAAGATGCAGTTTTATTGTGACAAAGACATACAAAAAAATTGACATCTTAGTGCCTCTGCCTTAATAGGCAAGAAAATCTACAGCTGTCTAGAATCATAGGACTGAAAGGAAAACTTGAAGATCATCTATTTCAAATTCCTGCACAACTGCAGGGTTTGCCATTCATAACCATACCACACAGATACCTATCCAGCCTTTTTTCAAAAACTTCCAGTGCAAAAGATTCCACAACTTCCCTGTCTGCTTGTTACATTATTTACTTGATTGTTTGGGGGTATTTTAGTTGCTTATTTTTGCACAATAGCACTTGTGCTACCATGAGAGAGTGAGCTGGACCCTATTTTTCCACCCAACAGAGTTGTTAACATCATTCAGCCAGCAAGCCTTAATGTTCTTGCTCAATGGATATAGCTCAGAAAAGCAGATATAGGGTGTCTCTACCCAGAAGTTTGCCCTTCCTCAAATACACCAGAGACTGAGGTCTCATAAGCAGCAAAACTTGGGATCTGGAGCATTCTTGGACAACCTGTACATGTTCAGGGACACTGTTCCAATGAGTTGTAATTAAGCACATCAGAACAGACTCGATTAATAGAGCATGCTGGAGTGTGCTAATTAGCATACCCCACCAGCTTCTGCATCTCATGTATTCAGCATCTCCATGCTTCAGAATGGCAGTGGAGACACTTTAACTAAAGCTTGTCAAAGCCTGGTGAAGACCAACTAAAAACACTTGTCAGAACTTGGGGAAAACTAACTAAAGACAAAACAAGCACTTTAATTAGAGTGGCTCTCGGACCTGCTCGAATTAAAGTACCGCCCTCCCCCACCGCCACTCCCAAAGCACATATAGAAATGCCAACTTCTAAGCCTCAATGCGAGAGTGGTGTAGATAAGCCCCTAAGGAAGCAGTGACCTTGCACAAGGTAACCAAGAGCAATTTTCCCTCTTTGTTTTCAGGAATGCTGGAAAAGAACCCCCAAACCCCACAACCCTGAAGAAGCAAAACAAGATAAACCTGCCCTTAGCTTTCAGGTCATATGCTACATTTTCAAGGCTAATAATTGGGAAGAGGCGCCTTTTTTTTGTATGAGGATATGCTTGAACTGGCATTAAACAAAAGTTACTAAAAATACTTTTTATTTATTTTTAGTTACTTTTCAGATACTAACTGTTCCTTGATAGCAAACTGTGTAAAGATGTACTTTAATGTGAAGTCACAAGAATGTGTCTTTTAACGATTCATCAGTCTAATTTCCCTCTCCCCCTCCACATACCTGCATGCACCTTACATGCAAAAATGAATAGAAGAGTTTCAGATCACAGCAATGTAACCAACTAGGCCAGCTTAAAGTGTGAAAGAAAGTAACACATATGACTTTCTCCATATGAAAGGGCTCCCCCTCATGGCAAACTACAGAATTCCCTTCAAGGGCTTGCATATCATTTTTGGAAGGGGCAGGGGTTACAGAGTGATGGAGAGGGCAGGAAGTTCCTAATATTTCTGTAACATAATAAAATAAGACCATAGCTTTACACTTTAGCAGGGAGCACTACATTTGCCTCCATACACTCTCAAAAGAGAGAAGGCAGCTGAAGGGATGTGCAGATAACAGCATTCCTAGATTAAAAAGAGAACTACTAGAACCAGAAGGGAAAAAAGAGAGACCCCATGGCAGGGGGTGTTTCTTCAAGCATCTTGGGGTATGGCTCTCATGGGATAATGAAAAAGCCATTAGAAGGTTGAAATAAAATACATCTAAAATATTATTCAGAGACTGGGTAGTGGTGACAGGCTCATGCACATACAGGATGCATTTTTATCCTTATTCTCCAGAGATGTATTGGGGAAAATACTGTGGAATAAATAGCCTCTTCACCATTAGGATTGGGAACCTGCTTTCATTAAAAAGACCTATTTTAGCCCCACCACCATTTGTCAGATTTCCTCCAAGGGCATAGTCTTAAGAGAACCAAACAAATTTTGAATCATGGACAGCTGAAAAAAAAAAAAGGAAAAGAAAAAAAAAAGAAAAAAGTCATCCTCATAAACACAAAACTAGACCTTTGTAGTCTATGCCTCTGCTGGGCAGAGAGAAGAAAGTGCTTGCTGAGGACCAGGGAGGGAAGAGAGGAAAAACCCCTCTCTTCCCTCCTAAGGACAAATATGCTGCCTCCCAAAAGCACTGCATTCTCCATACACCCTCTAAAGATATGGTTCTTCCTTACCACTGTGGCCAAAGCAATGAGTTTCATCCTCTCATCTACATCTTGGTCCCTCTCCTGACCTCTCACTGACAGCAGAGCTCAGAGACTGCTTTACTTCCCCACTGTTAGCATCTCCATCCTCTCACACAGGAGAGGGACAATTGCTCTCCTTGAGTAATAACACTTGTTTTGATCCCAACGTAGGGAAAGGATGAGCCAAAGAAAGACAGATGGGAAACTGGGGCAGTAATGATTCCATGAGCACCTTCTGCAGGCAGATATAAGCAAAGCCTGTTTTCCTATGTACATACAACATCTCAGATGCACATGCCAGACACAGAAGTGTGCTGTTCCAGACTGTGTGACTATTTCCTCTTTTAGGAGTTTTGTATAAAGAACAAGCAACTCCACCCAGTTAAAACAAAAGGTGCCTGAAACTCTCACATACCACAGACCCTAAATGAAGGGATTACCTAAAATATCACTCCCATCTCTCATCAATCTGTCTCATTCTATTCAGGAAACAGCCTTCTGGTGGCAACTATAACAATGCGAATGACCTTATTTTATGAAACACTGAATCGAGAAACATCTTTTAAACACAAGTCAGAGACCAAAAAGCAAATCAGAGACCACTTAGCTCTCGAATAGCATTTTTTACCTGTACATCTCAAAAACTATATCCATCCTCATTTCATAGAGTGGAGAAGTGAGGCAGAGAGCAAAAGTAAGTCTCACAGCAGAAAGCAGTGAAAGTAACCAAGTTGGCGTAAACTATAGGTTTCTAGAGACTTTCCCTAGTGCATTATCTATTAAACCACACAGCCCATCAAGCCATCAACTACTTCTGTAGAAACTAACACCAATTACAATTTAAAACATCAGCTATGTATTTCTAAACAGTTCACTTTGAAGTGTATGACAAGGCCATTGCTTGTGTTGGAAAAAGAGCTCTGCTTACAAGTGCTTAGACTGTTTGAGGTCGGGGGGAAGGAGTATGTAGAGGGGAGCAAAAATAGTGCTGAAAGAGTTAAGGACTTTATTGTGCTTTTACACATTTTAAGGGATCATCTTTCAACAATGGCAGTAAAATCAGCATGTAGCCATAATTTTCTATGGTTGAACCTTGAACGTGAATCATTATATTACAATGTAGTTATTGATTTCAACAGGAAGAGGATTAAGCCCAGAAAATCAGGTTAGGAACCTGAAACTGGACTGAGGAAAATGGCATTTTTCTGGTTCTAAAAGTCTCTCATGTTATGTAAAATACATTAAAATTTTAGACACAAGATTTGACCATTTGGAAAATGTTTCTAGCATCCCAGAATCTAGCAGTTGCATAAGGTAAAGGAACTATAGTGTCTGACTAGCATGTAGTCTTTTCCAAGTCAAAATCTATACCAACTACATACATATTATATTACTATATATGTGTGTGGGAGCATATGTATGGAAAACAATATGGTTGCCAGTTATGTCTCTATCGGTCAACAGATAACACATACCAGTACCTGAGATACCATACCTTCCCCTGTTCTTAGAATAGAAATAACTGTCCTACTCTTCAGACAAATGTTGAGTTTTGATGGCAACCACTATAGGCAGGCATTACATGGAAGAAGTTACAGGAGACTAAAAGCCATTTTATAATGAAAAGTGTCAGACAACCTTAACTTCAGGTACTGGCACCTCTTTTTCTATTAATATGAGGATACTGGGGATACTGTGTAGTAATGGAGGAACATACTACAATCATTATATTCATATATACAATGTGAGTTATTTGAGGGACCTTGTAGCAAGCACTGAGTTTAGACTTGCTTGATACTTTTCATTGCGCAGATCCAGTTTTGAGTTGAGTTGCTTATCATTTTGCTTGACTTCAACTATTTGCCAGTTCTCCGTCTCTATCAGGAAATCTGAATACTTATCATTGCCCATTTTAGCTAAAAAGTGTTTCCAAGAATTGATTAGAAAAAGAAATCACAATCATTTTATTAATAAGTTTCAGCATCTTTCTCTGCTAAACTGGGGCCTTGAAGTTTGGTGGGAGTGAGAAGAGAGGGGAAGGAGCATGTGTGTGTTCTTAGGAAACCCGCACTTGAATCAAATGTAGAAGGGTCAGAAATATGGGGAGAGCATAAGAGGGCAAAAAATGGTTGCAAGAGGTGCTGAGCAGGATCAAAAAAAGTGCAAAAGCCAAGGTGTGAGTTTTAATAGGGGAAGAAAAGGGGCCAAGGCATGGGAAAAATGCCCCCAAAACAGGGGCAGGAGGTGGGAGATAAATAGGCTCAAGGCAGGAAAGACAGGATAAACTACTGAAACCGAGATCACTAGCAGGAGCCAGGGTGGAGGAGGGTAAACTGGCGCAGAGAAGTCAGAAGAATGATCAGAGAGGGAATTTGGCAGGAGCTCATTTGAGAGGCAAGCTGATGTGAAAAGGATAGAAGCTGGGTTTAACATAGGTAGGAACAAACATTCAGAAAGACTGGCTAGGAGCACAGGGATCAAAACATCTAATTATTAGTGGACATCTCCCCCACTTCTCAAACCCTTGAATTGAACCAGAGGGCTCAGGCTGTCCATTCTGCTATCAGGAAACAGCTGAGACTTCCACTGGCCAAGCATGCATTTCATCTCCCTCTAGTGGCTACTTTACATAGAGCATATGATCACCCACTGACTCACTCCACTAGTTCAAACAGCAGGAATCAGCGCTGTAGATCTAAAGGTCTAAGTCCTGCTACTGACCCATGCTTGAGGTTAAGATGGCTCTAATGAAAGCCTTGTTTTTTTCAATTTTGTTTTTAAGTCTTCTTTAAAAACTACGTCAAAACCCTATGCTAGAGGAAGTTAAGGTCAGAAGTTCAGGCACTGGAACATTAGTAAGTGCCTGGGCCACATTAATTTGACCTCTGGTCCATACGCATTCAGTGGTCTTTAGCTACAAATTCTTTCTTCTGAGCAGACTCAGCCTCTTTCCATGACTGAGGCCTTACTTTTAACCACCCCACTGGGTGTCATTTTCCTTGGTGAAGCAATATGGCCTAGGTAAGGATTTCCTTAACCCTTGCAACCTTAAGTCTGTAATAACTTTAGTGCATTAATGTTGCCACAGCATTCAGGGGCCCCACTCAGGACTAGTACCATGGTGCTTTATAAATTCACAGGAGAAAAAACACTTCCAGATCAGACTAGGCAAGAATCTTGAGCTTTACAAAACAGATGAATAAAGTAGTGATAGAATGGGGCAGAGGGATGGAAAAAGAGGGGAAGGAGCAAGCTAACAACATACATAGCTTGATTGCTTCAAATATATACAAGTACATAGGCAGACAAGGTTCTTTGGGTGAATCTGATATCTTTTATTCCACCAACTTGGAAACAAAATTTCCAACTATTTAAGTTGGTTGAATAAAAGTTACCAGATTCACCCAAAGAACCTTGTCTGCCTATGTCCTTAGACCAGCATGGCTACAACCTACACCCCTATATACAAATACATACATTTCAATGTTGCTTATTTCAGTTGTGCGTGCATGCGCACATGTTCGTGAGTGTGCCTGCTTTTGCTTTACGTCTTGGCTTTAAACCTGCCTGTCTATGTGCTCGCACATACACTTTCTTTCTGAACCTTGTTTAACCAGACATCCCTCCAAGGATGTAGGACATAGCTAAATGAACCTGTGACTTAGAACAAAAGAACTGTAATCTGGCTCTAATGCTGGAAATGCACCTGGCACCACTTCCCAGCCTGTCCTCAGGCACCTCTCACTCAAATAATTTAGGAAGGATTTTGTCCTAATTCCACATATTAGAAACACATCTTAAATGTTCTTGACAAGGATTTTCTCAAAAGGGAGAATGGCAGTATCTTATTTTAAACAATATGCTGTGAACATCTTTGACTATTTTGAACTTCAAATGACATATTAACAAAAATAGACTGGGTGAGCAATGGGTGAGTCACATACTTTACTTGGTAAACTTATAACTCATCTAGGTTTCCAGCGTATTACAGATCTCTAGATCATAAGTTAGCAGTATTAGAGAAGAGGCAAGGGAATTCACAAAAGTGTAACAAGAGACAAGGGACACTGGTGACACATGTGCAAAAATAACCTCTGACCAAACTATCTGGCTTTTATTTGATCTGAAGAAGCCTTCAGATAGATGGAGCTGCTTAACAACAGCAACAAAAAAAATATCCAACCTGAACATGTATGTGATAATTTCAGAGCTGAACACAAACATTTGAAGAAATCCACTATATCACAAAATTACAGGCTTCCAATATCAGCATCCATAGCGGTAACCACAAATTCATTCCTCCCTTCATTGTGTTTTCTATCCATCAACAATCGTGGTAATGTCATTTGTCTATCATCTATGGGTAAAATTAGTGCAAAATTACAGCCACGCTCTCTGAGACACTTGATGGGGAAGAGAGAAGCCTCTGCTCTTGACTATAGGGGAAAGCAGCAGACATTATATGGCTTCCTGAACTTAAAGGGAATTACTTATATGGGGCAAATGATCAAGTTCCTACATGGCAAGGAGGCACACCAAATAACACGCTCTGTTGTAAGCATCAGCTGTATATTCTGTTCTGCTGACTTCGCTCTAGAGAATTTTCTTTCCCTTCATTTTATTTTTTTCAGGAAAGAGAGTCACAGCTCAGACATTGAATTAAATAGCTATAGGAACAAAGAGTTCTGGGTGGAGTGCTAGATCTATTTAGATAGAGGTTGTGGTCTAAAAGAAGAACACTGCACTGTTAGTAAATTATTAGCTCTTTATTCAAAAGCTCCAGACTACTGAGACAATTATTTTTAGCAGCAAACACTATCACAAGACTGGAAATTTCAGGCAAATACTGGTTCCATTAAGAGGCTCAGAAAAAAATGCCCGCCTGGACAATCATTTCTAACTCCATTCAGTTATAGTAGAGGTCACTCTTTATTTTTTACTATAACTGATTAAAACTACTTTTCAGTACCTAGCCAACATTCCCAATACCCATTCCCCAAAAAACATTTTCAAGATCGTGGACTTATTATTGTTTGTCCATGTTCGCATGTTAAATTTTACCACGAGCCAGAAGAGTTACTGCACCTCACTTTCATTGTATTATACAGATCCTACAGAGGAAAGTCTTCTTGTTAAGATCAAAGGTTAAAACCAACCTTGTAGAAATAAATAAACTACTTTACAGACAGCTCCTGCCAAATAAAGTTCTAGCCTTTCTCCAAGGCAAACCAACAACGTAACCAATGACAATTCATTCTTTTCTTGAACTGGGGTTACTGCAGTAGGACAGGATGTAATTCACCACTGAGCAGGGGAATGTCGGACTTCGACACTAAATTTTGAAATGAAGTCACTGAAAGGGCACAGGTGCCATCTGTGTACCCTGGAGAGCCTTCTCTATGCCATCTCTAAAATGGGCCGGCAAGGAAGAAGGGAATTAGTGTACACTAGGCAATTGGGTAGAGGGATTCAGGAGAGGACTTAGATCAGCGATTTCCATTCACCTGGGACTGTGAAACTCCACAAACAAAACCCAAGTAACCTGCCTGCCCCTCCCTGCTGGGGACCTGAATTACACCCAGAGCGAGCCTGCTCTTCATTGTAAGTAGCAGTACACCATTCATAAATTATTAGCTCTAATTAAGTATTGCAGCTAAAAGGGGTAACAATAGAGTATGCCAAATGTTATTCAGTTGTGTGAAGTTGGACATCTGAAAAACATTGTCACATTCTGGAAACATGCTGCACTGATACAATATCGCTGTATAAGCATCAAACTATTTGGTTTTAAAAGCCATAGTAAATTTGTGAATGAAACTGTGCAAGAGGGATTTAATAAGAAATCCACAGCAAGTGTTCAGTGGTCTGGATGCTGCCTGCCACCAGGGTAGCATGAAATCATTTGATAATTACACCGTAGTCATGCAGGATTAGCATACCATAAAAAGTATAGGGCTGCATTATTTTTATTTATATAACAGATGGAACTTAAAGTGATTTTTTTTAATGGATTCAACATCAAGCCAGTGCTGACAGAGGATTTAAGAGTACTACAACATAACCATGCCAAAACACTAAAAATGTTACCATTACCCTTAGCTTCAAGGGAGAAAAAGTCAAGAAACAAATGTGAAATGGTGGTATGATTTCTATCCTGGGAGCAAGCAGGTGTGTGGGGAAACCAGGTGGGAGACAGCACTCACAGGGAATTTTGAAGACTTGTGTTTTCTTCCACTTGCTTACTGTCTTACATACATAGCCTTATTACTGTGGTATCTAAGCACCTCATAACCTTTAACATGCTTGTCCCTGCATCACATTTGGTAAAACCACTAAATGTTATTAAAGCTGCAACAATTATAAAACTCTATTCCTGAACTAGACCAGTCATATTTAAAGAAATCTATTGGGGTAGATGAAGGGGTTTGAAGTCATTTTCATTAAGAGGAAAGCTTGTTCTGGCCATTCAAGTTACTTTAGTCACATGCTAAATGACTACAGTCTCTGCAATATTAGAGCTGGCTTTTAGTGGCAGCCTACAGCTGTCTAGTCTGTCCAAACTCATTCTCCATCACACAGATTGAGCTTTTTTGTTTTATGAAGCCATACATCACAGCGATATCAGATACTCTATATACAAGTTCATCTCTGAATCTGCATCTGAACTTTCTTAATGTTCAGGTTCATTCAGGTCTGCAACAATATACTGATCCACAATTAAGTATAAGGCAAGTGCTAGGAAAATAGTAATAACCTGCAATGCAAAATGCCTCTTTGCATGTGAATGAATTCTGTGCATCATGCCCTTTTGTGGAAGTATCACAACACATTGACATCTAGTGGTTCAATATCACAATGGCAAGTAAATACTACTGCTAACTTGCTAAGTACAGTTTCTCTCTCCAACTTCATGCAAAAAAGAACTAGAGAATTATTTCCTCCTTATATTTAGGTTTTGCCTATAGCACCTGAAGTTAAAATTAAAACAATTTTCTGATATCCCAATTTAAGCTGTGTATTCAGAGAGCAAGTACAAGTAATATACAAGTAGTACAAATAGTGAACAGTCTTCTCTCCATAGGAGAAAGGGAGGAGATGGTGCATAGAATTTATCCAGAGAGATGTCCAATTTGGATGTACATTTAGACAGAAGTTCCTGCATTGTTTGAAATGCTTCAGCTGTGGGGAGGAGGGAGAATGTCTTTTTTCTTTTTAATCTTCTTTTTAATCCCCCTGCTTTTTAATCCTCTGTCTTTTTTTGAGAGAAAAGGAAAAAAACAGATCAGAAAACAATGTTTTAAAGAAAAAAAATAAAAATCTACATGCTCTCTTGAGTTGGCATCCAGGGCTGTTGCCCTGCCTTAGTTATGCCTTGGTTATGCGGAGACATCTAGTGATGTTATTTAGCTTTATTGATTTTTCTATTATGCAGTAGAGCAAGTAGTCCAGCAGTAATCAAAAAAAAAAGAAAGGATATGATAAAGCTATAGAAAACTGTATAGATAAAGTAGATGCTTGTTCCCTGTTTAATGTTACAAAATTGAAAAAACAAATTGTTGGGGAAAAACAAAACAGAAAACCCCAACAAATGGAAGGACAACATGCAACTAACCTGAGGAATCAATTACCACAAGCTGTCATTGAAGCCAAAGACACAGAAAACCATAGAAAGATGTAAAAATGGACTGGCCACTTTTATTCATGTTATACCCAGAGTTATAACAGAAATTATTTTGACATAGTTTGGTAAATGTAATTCTATTCCAGTGGGCTATTGGAAATTGGTGGGGTGAGACTACTAAGCATGGCTTGCTGCAGAATTCAGGGTCCCTAGACACAGATGGACATGGCTATCAGAGGCAAGGGGATGAGCAAGGGCTGTATCAGAGCTACTCCTAGACTCCTGTGCTGCCAGACCCCAGGCAGGAGTTGACACCCCTGAGATATCAGTACTACCTTAATATTTGATACCCTTAGTTCTGTGAGGATTAAAACAGTATCACATTTCATTATGTAATTAGTTGGAAAAGCAATGTGGCCAACTGACATGTAACTAATTTATTCTTAAATGTTGAGGTATATTAGATCATGGCCTACTAGAAAGAAATGTTTTAGAGTATAATAGCCTCCCTTCACCACACATTGTTACTGATGTTAATATTGCTTCACAGGGATAGTTATAGATTTTGTCTTCTATGACACCTACCCTAGTTAGCATGCTGGTACTGACAGCATCAACTGAGAGAACAAGGGCAGTAAGTGATTATTATCGACTCTGAAAAACACTCCCCATTTAGGAATGCCAAAAATTCCAGTTGGGTAGTTAAGTAGGATAGTTAAGGCCACTGCTTTTACAGAGGCAAAAGTCTACAAAGGTCATATCTCGTTACACCTCAGAAAAACCTTATGGAAATGCAGGTCTCCAAGGGCATCACCCTGCACACATCCAGGTTAGAGATCAGGCTTGTTAGGCATCTTGATGCCCTCATTTCAAAGCAATCTCCATCTGCCTTTCCATCTCTTTAGGAAATAAAAAGTCAACAGTGTAGCTGCCAATAGGGAATATGGTTCAGAAAACACAGCTGTGGGATTAAGAACAACGGATCAGGACTAAGTGTGCTAAAAAAAGAAAAAACCTAAAATCCCCCACTATTTAAAATGTTCTAGCCTCAATATTTCATGTTTTAGGATGAGATTTGTGCAGTATTAAAATAAGAAAATATAATTTTAAGTGACTTTTCTGCATAATAGGAGAGAAAAGCGGGGGGAACCTAAACATAAGAGTTACAAATTTCATACTTCCAGCTTTCTGGATTAAGATCAACCTTCAGAAATAAATGCTTATCTCCACTTTAGATGATGTTAGTTACAGTTATGTACCTGAAGTCATAATTTCTTTCTTTACAATTAAGTTTTTAAAAATCTAAACCCCCTCCCAAAAAACCCACCAAAATAAAACACAAGCAGTAAAGGCCTGACTATTGAAGAAGCCTTCTTTAAAGATCTTGGTCATCCAAGAACTGAAGAACCCAGGAAAAATCAACTAAGATTTCAGGATTTACACCAAAGTATAAGCCTTAAAAAAAAAAAGGGGGGGGGGGAGGGGGGGATTGGGGACTTCACATACCTTCAGAATCTCTTCTATCTTACAAATTACACTTTGACTACGGTAATCACGGTCAGTGCAAATTTTAATGAAAAAGCATTGGTTAGAAGTTAGGCAAATGATACATTATGAAAGTTGACCTGTTGACATTTTTCTTTGCTCATTTTAAAAATAGTCAGAATGACAGAAATCAAATTACTTGCTGTGAATAAATCAGTTATTTTTATAACCCCCTCTCACTCTCAACTCACTTAAACTCTCAATAAGTGGTTCTCAATCTTTTTAGATTTAGGGTACCCCTTACAACATGCTATCTCTTAGCTTTCTCTCAGTTTTTTTTAGCTAAGGAAAAAGAGAGTAACTCTTCTGTTGTAAAGAATGCAGAAAGACCACAATAGATCAAAATGGTTTTGATCCCATGAATTCCTATTTAATATTTCTGAATATATCTTAAGTATTTCATGTAGGTATTGCACATCTCACAGTGCTAATATTCTGCAGCACCCTTAAAAAGCTTTTATGCTAAACCCAGAGTTTCATGGCATCCTGGTTGAGAATCACTGCTCCATATCAAGCATATAGCAAGGTATTTTAGTTGTGCCCACTTTGTTTAAACAAAGTGGACACAACTATTCCACACTGCAAGGATACTTGAACATATGCAAGGTAAATTAGAGGAAATCCAGCTCTATGAGACTGAAGCATCACCATTTTGGGGAAATCACAGACCTAAGCAAAATATGCAAAACAACCACCACCCTAAGACATACCCTTGAATGGCAGAGGCTTATGTTTCCTTCCTCTCCTTGTGATCTCCCCATGAGGCAATTACTCTCTATGCCTGGCAGGTCTGTTCAATACTGTGTCTATCTGGGAGATAAGTGCCCAATGAATTCAACCCAATGAATGAGAATTTTTCCAGCTATCCACCATCTATAGAGCAAATGCAATTATTTCAAAACGAGCTGTGGTTAGCTACTTTGCAGAAGAAGGGACACGTCTGCTGGCTGAGAAAAAAAGAGTGTGGGCACAGTTTAACGGATGTTATTTTTCTGACTTCACAGAATGGTTGCCAGAGACAACACCAGGAGATACACAAGTTACACAGTAAAATACGGTTGTCTAGTAATTTATCTTAGATTGTAAATGAACTAATACCATGGTTTTAGATTAGCCAATGGAATAATATCAGCACATGGAAGTGATATTAATGAGGAGAAATCTGTTGCCCAAAAGCCTATTATTCCAGACCCAATCATTTACTAATAAATGACGTAAGTTAGACGGCACTATCCTGATATCATGTGATATTTTGTTTTAATGGATAGTTTTTAGTGACTAACAGACATCACACTCTAGGTTCCAGATGTTAAATCATGCATCTAATTCTATGAATCAGTGGACATCTAGAAGTATTAAAATAAATTCAAATAAAAACACTTGATATTTAATAAAATTTGGTATTACTGGGATTTGTCATGATAAGCAATCAATAACCAAGTGAAGAGCTAGTACTTCCTTATTCAAATCTTTCATTAAATGTTTCTTTTCAAGTTATCAGACACTTCAACTTTGAGAGAGATGAATGATCCAAGCTCTATTCTCAGAATATTTGTAATTTACACCCTCCCAAACTGGACCTATAGTTTGCATGACTGAACTGAGATCCTGGTATTATTGAACTCACAGCAAAACTCCCTTGTTTAGATTCAAGAGAACAAAGATAATTGCTCAGCCTACTATATCAAGTGCAGGTATCCCATTGAAGGTTATCAGACTTAACCAGTCTATATCCTCATATTTTCCACTAAATCTGAGAGACTTATATTTTTGTCCGGTTTGATCAATAGTTTCAAGCAACTGGTTATGCAGGCTAGCACTGCAGAGATACAGCAATGACACAGCTATTTGAAGAGAAACAAGAGAGAGAGAGAGAAGATGAAGAAAACATTTGTGTTA
The DNA here is from genome assembly GCA_030014935.1 of Caiman crocodilus. Classification (NCBI taxonomy): domain Eukaryota; kingdom Metazoa; phylum Chordata; order Crocodylia; family Alligatoridae; genus Caiman; species Caiman crocodilus. The sequence goes on along the minus strand of JAGPOW010000304.1, from coordinate 106,176,187 downwards.
ACTGGGATAGAATGTTTAAGTTAATCAAAAACCCCCACTAACATCTAGAAATCACCATTTAATTCAGTATTGAGTAACCATTACCACATACCTTCTTAATCTAGAGAGGCTTGGTCATTCAAGGTGCAGACAGAAGTGCCAATTTTGTGATCTGGCCACAAAAATGCAGGTTATAGCCGTGACAAAACACAAGTGCACAGCTGTTAACAGCACATGCAATGGAAGAGGGGAGAAGGCTAACAGGGCTTAGCCTCCCCAAATGCATGGCAGTGGTAGGGCTGCAAGGCAGCCTGGCTGCAGCCTTCTGGAGGCTGCAGCAGGCGTAGGGAGAGAGTGGGTCCAGGGCTAGGGCAGGCACTGCACAGCCAGCGGGGCATAGGACTGAGCTGCAAGTGACTCATCCAGGGGACACGGCTCCTGCTTCTATATTCACCCTGGGAGGCATGGGGGTGTGTGTGCCCCGGATCTGTGTGGGGCACTGCTGCAGAGCACTTAGGTGTACTGATCCTAAGGAGGAAAAAACTGCGAGGGAACAAGCCCTAGAAGTGAGGGACGAGCCTAGCTGTGGGTCGCCAAAGGAGGTCAGCTGACCAGAAGGGGCAGGGCCTGGCTCCCACATAAAGCTCAGGGGCTGAGGCCAGGCTAGCAGTTACTTACCAACAGCCAGAGGGGTATGAGGTCTCCCAGAGCAAAGCTGAGTAGAGAGGCCTGACCACAGATACAGCCTGAGCTGGGTAAAGGATGGAGTATCCTTGGGGTGTTTGGAGTAACATGGTTATAGCCAGGTGGCATCAGTTTATGTTATAGACAAAGGGCTTGCTTTTTGTTTGCTGTTTGTGAGCGGTGGTTTGGATGAAGCTACTAGGGGTTGGAGGAGGCCTCATAGGGGACCCACAGCAGTGTGGGGACCCCAGTGCCAGTGAGGGCACAGCAGTTGGGGTGCACTAACCCCAGCCCCAGAAAGGGGGGCAGTTAAGAAGCCCCACAGAAGGGATGCTGAGGAGAAACCCCAGTGTGGGTATGGTGAGCCCTGGAGAAAGGGGGGCTTTGAGAAGCCCCAGAGAAGGGGAGGCAGCACTTTGAGACAGGGCCATGGAGAACCCTAGCACCAAAGAGAGCGCAGATCTAAAGAGGCAGGGCCTGGAGAGGACAAGGGGCCCAACTATATAAACAAGGCCCAGACCAAACAACGTCTATTCCATCTGCCAGGCGTGGGGCATGGTAAAGGGCTGGCTGGAGCCACACATAGCCCATAAGGCTAGGGTGCCCCTGAAGTACCCATTTCAGAGCGGGACTCACAAGGGGTCTGGGAGTCCACGGGGTCAGACGTTGCAACAGACTATGTCCAAGAGGACATAAGGCAGCCTCCCATATATTCATACTCCATCAAAGACATGGTGGGCAAGAAGTGAGGGTGCCCTTTGGGCCAACTTGGCATGAGAAGAGGGCCTTAGGGAGATCACAGCCATCCCACAGGACCCTGTGCTGTGACAGGCACATTGGGCTGCTGCTCACTGCGGGCTAGCTGGGCTCTTCCTGGTGATGGGGTGGGGCATGGAATTGGGCCAGGCTGCACTTGGAGTGCATGGTGGCAGCACTGTGAGTGGGGCTAGGGGCTACAGGGGTGATGCAGCCACCCCAGAATTCACCAGTGCTCCTGTGGCAGGCGAGTAGGGGGTGCTCCTGCATTAAGCCACCTGCCTTGCTGCACCTGACCACCTTTGAGGCCTCAAGTGCCTCCTTGGAGGGACCTCTCATCCATCGACCCCATTCTTAGACCACACCCAGAACCTGGGGGTAACACTGCTACCACCCAGGGTCTGGACTGATCTTGGCCCTGTACCTCCTGGGAAATACAGGCCTAGTAATCCTTGAGGGTACTTGATCCAGTGCAAGAACTTGGGGTCCTTTCTCAGTCTGAAGCACAAATAGTGGTCTCCCTTAGTCAGCTGGACCAAGGGGGCTCCAAGGCAGAATCTAGACCCTCTCCCAATCCATCTCCCACACTAAGTAAAGAGAACTGTATTGGTTACAAGGAGTAGGCTTGGAATAGGGTAAAGGGTAGAGTAATATTGGAGAAATCCCTTAGAGCAAACAGTGACATAGTAGCCTTTAATTATGCATCTGTGTTAGTGAAAGTTAGATCTCAAGTAGTTTACTCACAAATGTCATCTAGAGGCAGGTGGAGATTTCTTCTGGAGGCAAGCAGATCATTGATCATGAGTTTCAAGAGACCAAGCAAGTTTCAGATGGGCCTCTTAGAAAAGCTGGACTCATCATGGCGGCTACTGTTGCTGTTCCTCCTCCTTCTGGGCAGTCTTTAACTTAGATCTTATGGCTCCATTTACTTGATCCAATGAAAGCCAGCAGCTGTTGGCTGCCAGCCAGCCAACCAACCAATTTGAAATGCAACATTGGTTGTTGGGTAGACTGGCAGGGTCCCTAGCCCCCTCCCAGTCATAATGACATTGTTTAGAACAATAGGGAATTACCCAGGTGCGCGAGGCCAGTCACCTAGGCAGAGGGAGCAGGTTTCTCCCTCCTTCAGGAATGTGTCCAGCTCAGTTTAGAACTCATGGTAACCTCAAGCTGATGGAGCCAGAGGTGTCTGCCCTCTGCAGTGACCATGGTAATCAAGTTGTCAGAGAGGTCATCAGCCTGATAGCGGAGTTTGGGGAGAGACAGATGGCCACAGTCCCTGCTCCTAGCACTACTGCCTGCCCCAAGCACAACTCGGCCCAGCTCCTGCCCTCACCAGGAAGAACCCAGTGCCAGCCTGGCCCCAGCCTGCAGCTGTACCCTGCCCTGTGCAGACTCATGGGCACATGCCTCCAAGGATGCATGTTGAAGCAGGGGCTGCCACCCCCACCCTGTACCAGGCACCCCCAGCTGAGCCACTTGTGACTCTATTCTGCACCCCACCCTAGCTGTGCAGAGCAGGGCCTTGATCTTTCCCCCCTGACCCTTTTTCCACAGACTTACCTGCTGTGGGGGAGGGATGCACTCATGCATGTACTCAGACCCCCCCAAAAAAGTTTTCTCCTTCCACCTATGGTTAACAGCTTCAAAAACAGCTAGTTGGTTAAAAATCAGACCCCCTCATTACATGAGGTATCAGATAAAGATGTTACAAAATGTAGCATCTTTTGTAATGTGTGTCTGCTAAACTCCCAGCCTGTTGCTGTTTTCAGAATGGGAGGGGGGAAAAGGAGCAGAGGGACCTCAGTCTGGGGTGGTTTTCAGGCCCCCCTGGAGGGCAGGGCAGGTGTATTGCAGTCCTGCCCAAGTTGGGTGGGGGCTCCAATTCACCCATGATGCCCTTAAGCACCAGCTGGGGAGCCTCAAGAATGATCTGCTTCCAGTGCCTTTTCCCCCCTTACATTCTGAAAACAGCCAGCACTGGCAGAGAGCACTGGCCATTGTTATGGGAGCCTAGCTACAGGCTCCCAGTCCACAGCTAGATTCCTTTCTCCCTGGGAACCAACAGTGAACTTGTGCTTGGTCTGGGTAACGTTGTAACTCAGAATGCTTTTCAAAAATTGTTTTGAGTTGCAGCTGGGAGCTGCACTTCTGTCTATGCTATGAAGTGCATCAGTTGGGGAGTCTGTTATTTCTCATCTTGTGGGTTGCTTGTCTCTAATTAAGTTGCTCTGAGCCTTCTTGAATAGGGTGAGAGAGAAATCTAAACAACATACTACTATTCTTTCAATAGCATACAACAAAAATTGATTTGCCAAAAATTTGTTTTCCAGGCAAGACCTGCGTTGCCAGGAAAGTTTTAACGTGTTTTAAGCCACATCACAAGATATGCTCCACATTTTTTGTAAAACTCGGGCAAAATTCACTGGTTGTTCAAGTTCAGAATCCGCAGGACTGTTTTACTTCACAGAACATTTGGCAGTATCTACAGTCCATTCTCAGCACTTTAGTTTTGTTTTATGATCAGCATTTGAGGTCTTCATTCATATACTGGGCATTTCTGCTCTGCATTTTATCTGGTATGGCACTGCCAGGAATAGCCAATCCACAGTAAAACAACTAGATTACTGATTCTGAACTAATCCCCTCCAAGTTGACACCTGGTAGAGGTGCAGGCATCTGTAGCAGCTGTTTGGAAGCAGCTGTTGGTCACAGGTGGAGAGGTAATTGGCCTCCTCATGGACCCTCCCTGGGCGGCAGCCACATGGCTAATCCACACTTCTCTGTGAAAAGCAGTGTTTCTGCAGAAGTGATGTCCATCCATTCCAAGATGTCTGCATTCTTGGTGTAAGTACCACAAGAATAAGACTGAAGTTGCCACACATTGATATTCTTTATGTTATTCAGTCATTTTAGTCAGTTCCCAATCTGCACCAATTGCCTAGAACAGGGCTAAGGCTGTCCATCTGGCAGCCACATACAGCTTGTGGTCCCCTGCAGCTGCTTTTACTACTGAATGCCAATGGAGGGCCTGAGATGAGGTGGGTATGTACCACTGGTGCAACCATCCACTGTGGAGAGGGGCCATAGAGTGGAGACCCCGTAGCACATGGCCTGTGTGGAGCAGGGCCCGGGGACTACACAGCAGTGCCATATATGGCCCCCAGTCTTGCCAAAGTTGGACAGCCCTCACCTGGAAGATAATCAACTCAACCTCTTAATAGAGTATTTGCCCTCTGTTACTGATGAAGTACAGTACAGATCCTTCTTCTCCCTCATGTTCCTAGAATGGGAGTGCATCCACAGCAGAGGTATGGTGACCTCCTGCACTGCCCAGGGCAGAGTAGTAAGCACTGGAGTATATGGTAGGAGAAAGGGAGTCTTTTCTATAGTAACATAGGCATAAGGTACTACAGCTGAGTGGGTTTGCTACACAACTTTTGTTCCAGGAGCACCAGAATGCTCCCTCTGGGAAGGCATTCCTATGCAGGCACAGGCCTACATCATCCAGCCATAGAAGCTCTGCACCCTGTAGTGTATCGGAGGGAGAGGGGAAGAGCAGGATGGACCCCTCTGGGATTTTTGCCATGGGAGATACAGCTCTGCTCCCCACATAGATAGGCTTGGCATGGGGATCCTATACCCAATGTGCAGTGAGCCTATCTGTCAGCTGCAGCAGCCCCATGACATGGGCTCCCCAGGAGCTACCCCTGGTGCCCTATAATCACCCAGAAGCTTATCTAGGAAGGGTGACTTCATAGCAAAGACTCTTAGGAGGGAGAAGATGATTCTGCCACCTCCTCCAAGTTGACACCTGTTGAAAGTATCCCACTTGCCCAGTCCTACTTATGCTACTGATCAGTAGCTACAGCTGTCTGTGCTGTAAATTGATTTGGGAGGTCATGTTACTCTCATATTTGATTCCTTGGGAGGCCTTTTCCCATTCAGGGATCCAGCCCCTTTCTGACAAGAATATTTTGGTCTGTTTCATGATGGAATAAAGGAAAGCATAGAATTGAGCATCCTACAGAGGCCTTCAAGACCAAAGGAAGGGGGAAAAAAGAAAAGAAACAAAACTCACAAATTTTTTTGCTGGAGGTCTGGAGCAGTCTCATAGGACCAGTACTTTGCTCAGTAAAAACCTGATCTGACCATTCCTTAAGAGGTATCCCAAATAAGGTATTCATTAGGCATATTCTCCCTACATCGCTGTTTCCACAACAGAAGTTCAACCTGTACTTTTGAAGTTCTCCAAAAACCTGGCACCTCCATTCTGTTCCATCTGCAGTATTTTAAATGAGTTGTTTGTAAGTGGCTGCTTGGTCACAACTGGGAAAGGTTATGGGGTCTTCATTAACACATTCCAGGCTGCTGCCAAGTGTCATCATAGGTAGGTTGTAAAATAAAAGAAAGCTATATGTGGAAATGGCATCTTACTTTTCCGAAAATAATAGAGGGCCAAGCTGTTTTTCTTCCTTTAAATTCAGCAGTCCTGAGAATAAATGCCTTCTTGCAAAATGTTGTCAGGAATTTTATGCTAAACTCTTTGGGGGAGAAGACAGCATGTTACTATTTTTCTGTTTTTGATGTTGCCTAGAAATGGGTCCTTGGTCCACTTCTGGGGCTTTTGGGTACCACCACAGAAAGCATGATCCATACAGTCATACATAACACATATAGGTGTTATATGTACTAATTGTGTGTGTGTGTGTGTG
>JAGPOW010000304.1:106137874-106169953 GCA_030014935.1 Caiman crocodilus | reverse complement strand
AAAATTTGGGGTGAGGTGGGCATGCTAGTAGGGAGGGAAAGACTGCAGCAAGACCTGGATAGGTTGCAGGGGTGGGCTAACAAAAACAGGATGCGTTTCCACACTGACTAGTGCAGGGTGCTGCACTTGGGCAGTAGTAACCAGCAGCACACTTATAAGATGCGAAACTCCCTTCTTGAGAGCATGGAGGCAGAAAGGGATCTTGTAGTCATTACTGACTCCAAGATGAACATGGGCCGATAATGCAAGGTCATAGTTAGCAGGGCTAACCGGACCCTATTGTGCATCCACCGGAGCATCTCAAGTAGGGCCAAGGAGGTGATCCTCCCCCTCTACGTGACACTGGTCAGGCCACAGCTGGAATACTATGTTCAGTTCTGGACACTGCACTTCAAGAGGGATGTGGACAACATTGAGAGGGTCCAGAGGGCCACCCACATGATCTGGGGACAGCAGGGCAAACCCTACAGTGAGAGGCTATGGGACCTGAACCTGTTCAGCCTTCACAAGAAAAGGCTGAGGGGGGACCTGGTGACCATCTATAAACTCACTAGGAGGCACCAGAAGGGTTTGGGGGAGACCTTGTTTTCCCTAGTGCCCCCCCAGGATAACAAGGAATAACTGCCACAAGTTGTTGGAGAGTATGTTTAGATTAGACCTCTGTAAGAACTACTTCACAGTCAGGGCGGCTAGGATCTGGAACCAACTTCCAAGGGAAGTAGTGCTGTCTTCTACCCTGGGGGTCTTTAAGCCACTCAATGCCTACATGGCTGGGGTCACTTGAGCCCAGTTTCTCTCCTGCCCAGGCAGGGGGTCAGACTTGAAGATCTACAAGATCCCTTCCAACCCTACTTCTATGAACTCCAACACATATTGCACTGGAGTTTATTGCTTCTGGGTGCCATGTTTATATATGTGCCTGGGACCACAGCACATTGAACTGGGTAGGAGCAGTCCTGGCTGGCAAGAAGTCTGAGGCTCAGCCTGTCAGCCCAGGGCTGCTCTGACCCAGCTCAACATGCTATAGAGGGGCTGGCTGAAGCATAAGTCTGCTTCAGTAAGAAGCTAGCCAGCAGACAGCCCCTACAGCAAAGCACCTTTGTGTCCCAATCAGCCCAGTCAGTGTCTGCATGTGCGTGGCTGCAGGATAGTACAACACCACTGCAGGACAGTACTTGTATTTAAAAGTACAGTGGCATTTATTAGTTTACTGAGGTTATTAGTAATAACCTACGGCGGCATTCTTTAGTTTATTGAGGCCTGATAGGACCTCATGTATAGATGCAGAGACTTTACTGTGTAGCCAATGAGGCAGCACAAAGTAGACGTCTCCTGTAGATGCACCCTAGGGTAGAATAGGGATAGAATAGGGTACGAGGTAGAGCAATATCAGAGAAATTCCATAGAACAAAGTGGCATGGCTAGGTAGCCTTTGATCACGCATCTGAGTTACTGCAAGCTATATATCTAGTTAGATCTCAGGTAGCTTACTCACAAGTCTCATTCAGAAACAGGTGGAGATTGCCTCTGGAGGCAGGCAGTTCCTTGATCATGAGTTTTGAGAAAGAGAGAGCAAGTTTCAGATGGTCCAGCTCTTCTCTCTCTGAGACTTCCTCATGGCTGCTGCCCCCTCCTCCTGGACAATCCTTTACATATAGCCCTTATGACCTCATTTACCTGGTCCAATGGAGGCCAGCACCTGTCAGCTGTCAGCCAACCAATTTGAAATGTGAATGCATCACTAGTTGCTGGGCAGACTGGCTCCACAGGGAGCTCAAGCCCCTCACCCAGGTATATGATGCCAGACACGTAGGCAGAAGGAGCAGGTTTCCCTGTTCCCTCAGGAATGTATCCAACTCAGATTACCTAAAGAGACAGGGTAAGGTGTGTACCTTCTGCAGGTCCCATCTTAACCAAATTGTCACAGAGCAGAGGTTTTGGGGAGAAACAGAGGTGGTCTTCTACCACAGCAGGATACCTGGACTCTATTCCTGCTTGATGGGGTAAAGGAGAAGGAAGTAGTGCATCCTAGGATGCTGGAGGACTGCCATTTCAGAACTAGTAGATATGTCACTTAAAGGAGACAGACAAAATCTCCATTACCTATAGAAGATGTGAAGAGGGTCTGGAAGGTCTTGTGATGAAGAAACTAGCTTAGAATTTAAGAGATGTGAGGTTCAATATTTAGATCTGGACAAATAAGTTATTTTCAATTATTAGTCTTCTGGTTGTCTATTTTACTCATTCCTCCCAACCCATCTGTCTTGTCTATTTAGAAGGTAGCTATTTGGAAAACAGAGGGCGCATCTACATGAGATGCTTTACTGTGCAGTAGCATAGTTTGCTGTGAAGTAAGCATGTATATAGGGTTACCATGTCCAGGTTTTCCCAGCCATGTCCTTCTTTTGGGTCCTCCCATCTCTGTCTGGCCATTTTTTTAAGCTATCAGCAAATACCTGGGATTTTATTCTGCCTGACTTGCCCCAGCAAAGGAACTGCTTAAGGCTGGGGGTAGCAAGGGAAGGTGATTGGAGGCCGGGGCATCCTATGCTCTGCACACAGGGCCTGACAGTTGCAGGCAGGTGAGTATGTGTGTGTGTGTGAATATAAGTCCATGCATGGGTGCCTGCTGGGGCTCCAAACAGGGTGGGAAGGTGGAGAAAGAGGGCATCAGGGAGCTGTGGGCCCACAGTGAAAGGCGCTGGCAGGGATATGCATGTCAGCAGGGAGGGGCATCAGCAAGGACAGGGGGCAGGGTATTGTGGGTCAAGAATGAGAAGGCAGTAGCAAGGCTGGGCAGGGCTGTGGCTTCAGTGAGGGGAAGGGGCAGGGCACGGGCATACCACTGCCCACCCCTCAATGATATACAGGTTTCCCGTACTTTATGCAGATTCTGTATGTGTGAATTTGCTCTTATGCAATGACCCTTTTTATACTAAAAATTCCTTATATGCAAGGTAAATTCACTCATGCCAATGGTGTAGTGGAAGCCTGCAGTCGGCTGCTTTGTGTGGTGCATTGTAGGAGTGACATGCACCAAAATATAATCTCCTGTGTGGATCTGTGCTCCTCACTCATTGTCTGTAGCACATTTCTGTAGTTCCCATCCCCAGTATGGTAACATTCAATGCCACCCTGAGCTTGTGTGTACTGTCTGCTGTTGGTAAGTACCAAAATTGTCTTGTAAAAGTGGTAGAAATGGGCCTGGGGGTCAGTACAGTAGAGGTTTTGGAAGGTATCCCTAGTTGTTAATTGTAAAATGGGTTCCCTTTATATGAATTCAAGTCATGCGCCTTTTTCCAGGAACGCATATATAGCATAAAGTGAGGGAAACCTGCATCCCTGTCCCAGCTACCACCACCCGCTTCTGCCCCATAGGTGTCCTATTTTTTTGAAACTGGAAATATGTAACCGTAACGTACATCTACATGTGCACATGCTTACTAAGCAGTAAACCTTGCTAATCACAAATAAATTTGCTACCTACAAATGCAAGTAGAAAGTTTAATTTTTACTAGTAATGGCAAAATAACACTCATATAGATGCCTAATCAGGGGCAAAACTGCTCCCAATGAGCTGGCTACCAGGTGGTGGGAGAATGCTCCCTGCCTGAGGAGCTGCCTGCTGCTGGGGCAGGCTCTGCCACCAGAACCTGAATGGAGATTACATCCCCCTGTCCCAGCAGCAGGGAGTTTCCAAGCTCCTTGCTCTGAAATTGCGAGTAGGGTGCTAGAAGATCTTGCAACAGTCTCCTGCTGGCTGCCCAATTGGCAGATTGCTGCAGGGGGCTGGGACTTGCCCCTCCCCTGCAGCTCTTTCCAAGCTCCCTGCCTCTGACTGGGGAATCCAGGCTAAGAGTTACCTGCTGGCAGGGCAGAAGGAAATTGTTCCTGCGCTGGCAGCAGGCAGCTCTGAGAGACAGGGTGTAATGTTGCAGCCTGATGCTTCCTGCCAACCGCTGGGCTAGCACCCAGGGGGAGCCTAGAGCTCCCCCCCCGGTGGCAGCAGGGGCCCATAACAGGGTCCCAGGAAGCCAGAGCAATTTGCTGCCATTAATTAGCAAATCTTCTCCCACTTCCCTGCATGTTTAGACACCTGCACGGCAGCATTTAGTCATGAATAATCTATTCATAAGTAAACTGATCCTGAATCAAATTCATGTGTAGATGTGCTCAGAGAGTCTCCTCATATAGAACTCTTGTAATAGTAAGAACTTTGCTAATAGCAAGAGTTCTCCATGCTGATTCCATAGTAAGCCAATGAAGCAGCACGTAGCCTCCTGCTCTGTGAGCGTGACCGAACCATGAACCTAGATAGCAGAATGTTGTAATACAGCAGAATGTAGTAAACACCACCAAATGTGTTAGATCACGACTCATCCCCAAATTCCTAGCTTGAAATAACCAAATCCCTACCTCAAGATAATGTTATTTACTCCAGACTATGTAAGTTGTACATTCTTAAATTATGATGAGTTCCTCAGCTCTGGCAAGAGTTCCGACTTGCGCAGAGCCCCAGCGCAAGCTATCGCATCCCCGAGATCGAGACACTCTGGGAGCCAAGAGAACTATGCAGGGTGGCAGCTGCTGTCTAAAGCCAACGTGAAGTAACCGTCCTCTCCGCTCTGTTCTATCGCCTGCCTCTGCAAGTATCCTTAAATAAAGCTTTGCAAAATTGAAAACAACCGTAAGTACATCCTTTGTTCAAGCGCGGAAAATCTTCTGAACCCAGTAGTTCATTCTAAGACTGCTCTTCAGTACATACCACAATAGTGCCTAAGTTTCTCCAGTACTAATAAGTGAAGTGTAAATGGAATCACTACGCAGCTATTGCATGGTAAGACTATTGTGTAGTTTGTTTGGAATAGAGTATTCTCATTGTAGTCAACATTGTTTCATAGTATGGGAATAAATAATTTCTGGGGAAATAACTGAGAGATGGGTCCAGATAGCTTTCTTTCTAAGATAAAGAACTGGCTAGTGGTTAGAATCAAGGAATAAGACTGCTCATGCTATTGTTTACAAACAAAGATTTCGTTATTTTATTTTGAGTAAAATGTGATTTTTTTGAAATTGGTATTTTTGTAGATGAAAATATATGTGAATGGCTCAGAACAAAATTAAATCTGTTACATGAAAGAATTTTTCAAAATTTAGCATTTTCATAAAGTTCTTCTACAGCACAGTATTAAGATTCCTTAGAATCATTAAATTCTTAAGAAACTAATGCTAAGTATAATAAAAAACTAAAATAATCACTGGATGCTTCTGAAAAAATGTTACTGTATGTTAAATCCTGTAAAGGTAAGCTGTTTTAACACCGATAGCAAATTAGTTGTAACAAAATAAAAGTCTTCCTGTTGTTTATTAGAAGTTGTAAGAATGACATGTACAGTGTATAAAAAAATTAATAACAAAAACTTCATGTGAATTTAATTTTAACAAAACTTTTTTGGATTTTCTGCACTGAAGCATCTTTTCTACACTTTAAAATGCTATGCTAGACTTCTACATTTTAGGTCCCTAAATTTAAAAATCACATGCTACTGGTAGCTTTATATCTTAAAATGAAAGACATTGAAATTTTACTGGCTTTAGATGGCAACATTTTGGGGCATGGGTTTTTTTTGTTTGCTTGTTTATTTGCTTGCCTTTTTGTACTAACAAAAAATTTGTTTCTTTATATCCATTTATTAGTCGTTGGTTGCAAGATCACAAACAAAATTACTTTTCACACACTGACATTACCTTAGTTACAAAGACTTCTCATTTACAGTTTCTCTTTTTAAAATGTACATAAAAGCAAATGGAATGTTCCTCCTTTTCCTGATGAATATCACTCCAAACATTTTTAAAATTAAGGTTAAATGTAAAATTAATTCCCCTAAAGAACCAATACAAGTGTCACTTCAAATCTGGCACACTTTAAAAGGCAAATATTTTAATTCTTATATAAAATGCATCTCTATAATGCCAGAAATGTGTTTTCATTTAGTAAATGTTTATGTTTTCAGGTTATGTCATACTATTTATATGTTGGATACATCTACCATTAACTAATTTAGATGAACTAAAAATGTATCTCTCTTATACACCACACATTTGACATAATGCTTTCAGTTTATGATGTAAAATACATTAGAAAAAGCATACTTATTATCAGGCAAACTTATATACACTTAGCCATATTGAAAATGTTTTCCTGATAAAGAGGTCTATAATTTAATTTCTCACGGTGCCTTATTTTGCAATAGCAATGTGATTTAAAATGAATATCCTTCTAACATTTTCCAAACACTCACCCTTCCAAGGCATCCAATATGCTTTCATTACTGCAATGCATTCCAAATATTAAACTACTGCCTGATCAACATATGTATGAGATATACAAGACAGTAATGGGCAACTGACAAAGAATGGATTAAACCTCCAGAAATAAAATATAAAACATTATTCCTTGTAATGTCTCTCTCAAAGGAAATAACCTTCCTTTTTACGTTGGCACTTATCACAATAACTCTTGAGATAACTCCTCAGAAGTGAACATTAAGACAATTTAAAAATGGATAATGCAAAGCTATTCTTTAGAAACTTAAGATAATCCAAATTGCATAAGGATAAGACATATAAAACATCTTTATTATATTGGGAATAACTGATTATTTTCCAAAATTGGGCTCACTGGCTGCTTTAACGTTATTTCAGGACCATTGGCAAGAACAGTCTGTAGGCTCTTGGATTCCATAGCTGACCCAGGTGGAGTTGCCACTGCAGTATAATTGCACAGTTCGCCTTTGTAGCCCAAGTTCCCTGCAGCATTTGCAGAATCTTGCATATGTGTTGATGTTGTAGTTATAAATGCTAGCAGAAGGGCATTTTCCATCACATGAAACAATGTTTACCTGTTAATAAATGGGAAGAATGGTCACATTTAAATTTATGGACCATATGATCACTGGACCAAATTAACACAGATGATAACATCTGAGATTCAGTAACCTGCACCTCTGCCCATGTCATATATGCCATCACCTGCTCACTGTGACCCTCTGTTGCCTGCAGTGGACAGACACAGCAATCTCTACCTAAAAGAATGAATGAACACTGAACTGATGTCAACTCCATGATGACACACAAGCCTGTGGCAGAACACTTTAATTTACCTGGCTATTCCTTCACTGACCTCAGGGTAGCTGTTCTTAGACAGTCAACCTCTAAAACCCAATTTGAATGGGAAATTGCAGAACAAGAAATGATCCACATGATGGACTGTATCAAGTATAGTTTAAACAGTGACAATGGGTTCTTATACTATTACCTGGATTAGATTTTGTGATCCTTTGTTCATATTGTTTCCTTGCTTGTTGCCTCTCCCAGCACCGGATCCTTCCATGCTTCCCCTCCCTTTCTACCTTTGTATTCAAGTCATTCTCTCCATTTTATATGCAGGTTTGTGCATATCCTTTCACAGCACCTGATGAAGCGAGGTTCATCTTACAAAAGCCTGTGTTACATGTATGTCTAATATAGTTAGTTGATAAGGTACAAATCTACCCTGCCTTCCACTACATTGAAGTTAAAAGACCTAGATTTAAGTTTTTTAAAGAGATCTAAAGTGTGGCACTCAGATCTCAATGAAATTCACTTGAAACTGGATGTCCAACTATATTAGGCCCCTTTGAAAATCTCCGATTCAGGAGGGGAAAGCAGGCGGGGGTGAGGTGTTAGCTCTCAATGACATTCCTAGCTAGGCCTAAATTTGATCTCACTAAGGTTAATGAAAACTCTTCCCTTAAGTTCAATGAAACTAGGATTTGATTGTTTAGGGTATGCCTACACTGAACAATGCAGTGTTGTGTAATGATACACAAGCCAGAACATGCTAGCTTAGGTACAAAAATCAGTGTAGCAGCCTTAGCCCAACAGATATAATATACCCTGCTTCTCAGCAGAGCTAACTAGCATAGGTAGAGGCCCATGCTGACACAGCTATACTGCTTCTGTATCCATACCTAGCTCAGGTTTCTCTGCACAGGACTGTACTGTAGTATACCCATTTCCAACAAAAGGAATTCTACGCTTGAGCTCAAGTATTCATCATGTTGGCAGCACGCACAGGGGTCAGCCCAGGCCTCAGAAAGTGGCATCAGGCGGTGGAGAGGCTGACTGGTAGGCCTGTACAAAGTGGCTAGTATTCACTTTGGATTCGGCCAATTCAGGGGACAGTGATTCAATTAGGTGATTTGAATCACTGTCTCAAATTGATTTAGATGAATCTGATTGGGAGATTTGACTGTCACCGAACTGGTCGAATCTCCAAATTGAACAGGCCCCATTCCCCATCTGCTTTCTCAACCCCGTCAATGCCTGCTCCACCCTGGCCCCAGCATCCCGGCACTTGGAGAGAAAAAAAAAAAAAAATAGAAAAAGCCCTGGGTCCTGCCAGGTGGGAGAGTGATCCCTGCTGCCCCCCACTGCATGGGGGGGCTTTGCCATGAGCCCCTACAGATCCCAATGGCCGCTGCAGCATTCAGTGAGTGCAGGGCTTTTTTCTTCTTTTCTTCTTTTTTTTTTTTTAAATGCTGGGATGCTGGGGCCAGGTGGGGCAGCCATTGACAGGGCTAGGAGGGCAGGCAGGAGGTGCTTGGGGGGCTGGGGAAGCAGGTAGGGGATGGGGGCTGGCAAAAGTCCCCCCATGGTCCCCTCCTCCAGCCCTTCTTTCCCCTGCTGCCTACTTACCAGCACGGAGCCTGGGTCCAGCTCCTGTGGCAGCAAGCAGGGACTGCCCGAATCTCTGATTCTTCTCTGAATCTATTCAGAGTTTTCAAACTGATTCAGACCTTTTTATTGGTTTCCTGATTCAATTCAGACTTAGAGATTTGGCTGCCAAATCAGGCCAAATCTCCTCTGATTCATATCAGCAACTGAAGCTTCACACAGTCCTACTGACTGGGGCACAAGAGTGCCCAAAGAGCAGAGCCATGTGGCTAAGTGGCAGGAAGGGTTCTGGTCCCCAGCTGCCCAAGTCAGTGTTTACACATGCATTTAGGTGAAGTTATTTTTGCCTCCATAAGATAGTAGTGCCCCAACAGTAGTGTTTTATGGCAGCAAAAATTAGTTTGTTGTGATCTAACAGAATTGCACATAAAACTTTGAAACTTTACACTACAGCAAATTAGTCTACTGCACAGTTAAGCACACATGTAGATGCACCCAGTAACAAGGAAACTTTTTCCTCTCTTATCTTTGTTTTTTCCCCTCCTTTCATGATAAGATTTGACAACAGTTATTTACTTACTGGTGTATTACTTCTGCAGTCATTCTTGCGGATAGTCATCCGAACAGTCACCTTTTTACAGAATTTCCCATCTTCCTTGCCTGCAAAGCATGCATTAATTGAAAAAAGATATCAGCTATAAATTCTAAACACTTCAGAAAATGACACTGTTCCAACATGTTTTCTGGAGAAAAGAGATACAAAAGGAAGAAAATAACTGGAATACCACCATGAATAGCAAAACTTTTTTGACAAAGCTATAAACAGTTGATTTCATTTAAATTCTGTCTTGTGAAGTTTTCTGTGTATTTCATGCAATAATGACAATATTTGCTATCTTCTCATATAGTCAGTTATATTTCTAAATTGTTTACTCTAGGCAAATATTTAAGGGGGACATCCACATGACTTGAACTACAGCAAAACCTGTCACCCTGAAAATGTTTATCTGTTAAAAAAAGAACCTGAACTAAAAAATAACCATTCCTGGGAAACACCTGTTGGTTGTATATTCAAATTAATTTCCTGCATTAAATTATCAGGTGGTTATTTTCATCAAGACAGATCATGATATTAGGACTTGCCAGCTACCTGTTGTTTAGGGGCATTTTGCATTTTTGTTGCATACAGAGAGAAAAATATAATCAGGAAAAACATTTCATTCTAATTTTATTAGTACTCTTATCAAAATTGTTCAAAAAAGCAGATACGTAGCATATGAATAAAATATAAATTCTGTATTTTTTTAATAAAAAGAGAGGGTTACATATAATTTAAGGGAACAATACTGAATATTGAAGGATATTTAAGACAGACAAAATGAAGAGGTGATTACAGAAGGCAAAGAATAAAGTCTTCTAGTGAAAGAAAGGATCCTCTTCCAGCTGCAGAAACCACATTGTGATGAAGATCTATAAGAGAAACCAAAAGTCTATTTTATTAGGGCTTCCCAAAACTGTCCACGTATACATCAGTAGAACTTTTCTTCCTACAAGTTCAAAGTTGCTTACAAAAGATACAAGAAGCAAGGAATGTTTTGATACCTTTTATTAAACCAACTGTATAGTTGGTGAGTTATTGGTAAGCTTTCAGGAAATAAGCCACTGGACAACCAATTGATGAATGAAAGCTTGTCCATCAGCTCTCTTAACCATATAGTCCAATAAAAGAGATCACAAAAAATCCTTGCTTCCCATATATTTTTGTAACCATCAGAGTTGCAACACACAAAACTAACTTACAGATATTATTAGACCCAAAGAAACAAAGGCAATGGAAGTCAAATTGTTTTCCCTAAAACCAAAGTAGCAGTATGCCCAGTCCCCTGCTACCGGTGTTGGAAAATTCTGCTTCTCTAAGGGCACATCTACATGTGCCAATTTAAGGCGCATCAGCCATTTTTCAGGCACAGTACAGTTGCAAGTCTACACATGTACACCCTTAATTTGCCTTAAATATGGCAATTTTAGGCTATTTGTGCCTAAAGCAGGTATCAAATTTAGGGGTGAGTAGCTAAAGTATTAACGTACATGTAGACTCACTAAGGCTTATTAATGCTGCGTATGTCAACTGACTTGGGACTAACTTTAATCTCAAGTCAGTCCACACACTATATCAATGCACCTTAGCGTGTGTACATGTAGACACATGCCTAAATTGCCTTAATGTATATTAGGAAAATTATAATTAAGTTTAGGCGCACATAAAAACACATGTAGACATGCCCAATGAAGAGCAAATTTTAAGTTTTTGGCAAAGTGACCCCAAGGGCAAGCAAAAGCAACAAACAAAGAAAAGATTAAACAAATGTAAAAATATATCTTACCACATTTCTTGTTTATTTTTTTCCAGAGAAGTAACTCCTGGCCAAATGCATCATATCCCAGAATGAAAAATCCCTGTTCCACTCTGCTTCTGTTGCTATATTGTATATGATTCATGAGATGGGGAAGTCTTTGGGTGTAGTTATACTTCGTGCTTGCTAATGTGCAAGTGTGTCATTTCAAGAAAAAAAGTCCTACATGCCTAAGTACATGATATAGTCCTAAAATACAGTATATTTACATGAAAATGTTTTCTTGTCAAGTGACTTTAGTAATGCTTATACCTTGGCATACATATTTTTGTCTTGGAAAATATGCTATACTTATGCTATGTACAGAACATGACATTAACATGTATGTCATTAATGTGAGTGGCAGCATATCACATTAATTACATCCAGCTCCTGACATTAATTTTTTTGTACATTCTGTTTTGCTGAAGCAGAATTTTCTCATTGTACGGGCACCTTCCATAGACAGCTGATACAAAAGCATTAATGTCCAAATTCTGCTTTAAATTACACTGGCAGTAGGGACTTGAGTAACAATGCAGATTTCAATGAATTTTTTTCAGATTTACACCCATGTAAATTAAAAGAGAATTTGCCCCTCGGTGGGTGCATCTACTCATGCCTATTAGTACTATTATTGCTCCAGAGTTTATTGCTGCTAGGCAAGCGTCTGCATGCATGCCTCAAAGTGCAGCATGTTGAACTCAGTCTGTCAGCCTGGGGCTGCTTCTTCCAACTTGAAGTGCTGCTGAGGGGCTGGCTGGGGCATGAAGGTGCTTTAGCGAGGAACTAGCTGGCAGGCAGCCCCCTCACTGAAGCACACCTGTGCCTGGCCAGCCAGAGCAGCATCTACATGTATGCTGCTGCAGAGTTTTTTTTACTCCACAGCAGAACACTACTTGTACTTTCAAGTGTATAGTATAGTATAGTATAGTATAGTAATATTCTGCTGCAGCATAGATTTAATGTACCCTGGTTTAATGGGGTGCATGTATAAATGTCAAGATGTTTACTGTGCAGCTAATTAGTCAACTATGCAGTAAACATCTCATGTAGACACACCCAGTGATTACTACACACACACACACACACACACACACAAACACACACATCATCTGCTGTGCACTAAGGTCCTATCATACTTCCATAAAATTAATACAATAAAAGACTGCATTTATACCATGCGTTGTAAGGCAAAGAACTATGATTAATCTTTGTTATAGTACATCTCCTGTGAATATGGTATAAATTCATGTGAATGACTTTCAGCATATATTTTGGGTTTTGAAAGGCCTGAAAATGAGATGCTTCTTTCACAAATGCTGTTGAAAGCAGAACTATCTATCTATACACAACAGCGCTAAAGTGTTATTAACAATAAGCTTTAAAAAACAAAGCAATTAGTGTCTATATTCTACACATGCAGAAAACTAAATACTATGCAAACGCTTACTACCAACAGTACATTGTTGGTTAACAACAATGCACTGCCCATAGAGTGCACAATGAAAAAGAAACATGAGCCATTCTGAACAATGAGCAATTAATACTACATTGAAGCTTTTGAACATGACTTGATGACGTGAGACCTGATGCTCCTATCAGGGAGTACATTGTTGGAAATCAACAATGATGCTAGTTGACTTGTTCCTACTGATTTCCAAGAAAATGTACCTGTGTTACAGTTAGCACTAGCTGTAGGAGTGACTGGATTAACAGGGAATGGGAGCAACAATGATATTCCAGAACCTGGTAAGAATATTACAGATTGAGCATGTTACACATGAAACAAGAGAGTCTCTCTATCAGTATTCGACATTTTATAGTTAGACTGAGGCCTCTTTCAAAACAGAAATTTAAAAGAGGAAATCAACTCAAAATTCCATTGTATTACCCTTGAAACACTTATATATTAAATATAAAATTACTAGAAAATGATAGTAAGGACAGGCAAAACTCATACGTATTGGTTGAAATGCTATAGCATAATCATGGCCTATTCCATCCTAATTACACTAGTTTTTCCTGATTTGCAGTTCCATTGGTAATAAATTATTTCTGATTTCCAAAGTTATAAATGAGAGGTAAATCCAGGCCCATAACTTTGTGTTGGGCCTAATTATGTGCTGGAAGTATTGCTTTTGCGAATAGCCAAGTCTTTTTGTGTAATTCCTGCAAATTTCATTACTGAGCAGTACTTTACAGTTTGAGTACAAAGTTCAAAGAGAAAATCACAGTGGCATCTTACAATAGGGCATTTCTAATAAAGAAACGATACTTGTGGCCTTATTCAGAACATATTTCTATGCACTAATTATTGATCACTACAATTGTGTTCAAATTGGGGTGCGTGATTTATACAGTAAGTGTCTGAACTATAAACAGATATATATGGCATCTTAATTATATATTTATTTTTTATCTCCTGAAAAATATGCAAATATATTTCACATTGTAAATGAACAATTCAAATATCATTTAATTACTTACTGGTTGCATCCTTTTTTGCAATATCATACCCACAAATAATTTTGCATAAACTAAAAAAAAAGTTTAAATTTTGGCTTTCTGTTTCTAATTTTTATAGTTTTTTTTATTTTACCTTACAGACAAAGAGTAATACGATATTTTGTTGTCCTGAAGGGACAGTTTGTCTAGTCCCTGACTTATAGAAGGACAAGGGCACTATAGAATCATATCAGAGGAGGCTGGGGAGCTGGGAAGACTTAACAGAATATTTAGCTAGGAAGAACATGGGCTTCAGAAGTAGGAACAAGTGTTTGAAAGAGTTCAAGTACAGAAAGAATAATGACCAATCAGGACAAAAGACCCTAAAATGCTTGGTTATCTTCCCCTACTTATCAGAGGTAGGGGAGAAATATATATACTTCCCTTCCATGAGCCTCAATCACCCCTATGCCCCAAAAGTAATTCTTAAATAAAATGAGAATCACTCATGCTGGCTACCCATCTTTTCTTGTAGCTGGTATGGCAGCTGGTCACCCCAGTGCAAGAAGAGAGGAAGACTGCATGTGGACAGTTGCTAAAGTAAGAAAATCTCCAGTCCTAGAGCATAAAGACCTCTGTCTCTCTCATCTATGGAGTGAGTATATAGAAGCTTCACCCATCTTCACCAATGGTCTTCAGAGCTACTTAGACCATTATGCCACCTGCTTATGTAGAGGCCTGGGAAATATGCATCTCTTATATCAGGTGGAGTTTATAATGGGATTATTCATAATATATCTGCAATATTATTAGTTTATATTGTGTAATTTTGCATATTAATGAAAGAAGAAACAATGACTCTCAAATATGGTAATCCATGGTGAACATGTGAGCCAATTTTGTCATTACATGGAATCTGTCTGTTGAAAAGGATGAAAGCAAATCCTTTTTTCACTTGAGTCAAGGCTAGAATAAACTGTATTTAACCGATATCTTATAAAATACCAAGTCACAAAACTTTTCCTGTTTTCACCAGCAAGTCTCTGCCTTCTCAAATAATAACCCTTCATTAAAATGATAAAATAAATAAAGGAAGAGATAAAATGCTTAAGATTACTTAAAAAAAAACCCCTAAAGCACTTTGAACAATGCTTCTATATTTTGAAGGAAACATATTCATGTTGATTGTGAGATATCCTATGTCCCTTAAAACTTTAGCCAATGGTACAAAGAGATGTTTAATCCTTCCTTAGTCTTTGTGTGCAAAATACTATAAGTACATTACTCTTTTGACTATCTAAATTATTATTTAAAACTGTCACATACTGTGATCTTCAACACCACTCATAGAGAACTATCTCCATTATTACAGACGAGAAGATTGTGATTAAGACGACAAAGGCTATTTCTTTGCAACTCTTGCTCAGGGTCAGTTGTACAATCAGTAGTTCAGTAGTGCAACTAAAGCCCCTATTACAAGTTACACTCAAGATGTGATTAACCAGTTAGTCATGTCTTTAACTTGTCACCTGGCCATGCATTAAAGCAATTAAAGGTGGCATGAAACAAGGGAAAAGCTACAAAGTTACTCCACAAAAGAGTGCAATAACTTTGTGTTTGGTTCCTAAGACAACATTAATTGCAAGTCTAGCCAGGTGTTCCCCACTGGCTGGGAGCCTCATCAGCTGATGGCACTTCCAGCCACAGGGGTACTCCATATACCCCCACAGCTCCTGCCATTGGGAGTTCTGTCAGCTGATGGCCTCACAGCCACAGGGTTTCATCATGTGCTCCCGCAGTTGGGAATCCCAGCTGTGGGAATGCATCATGCACCCCCACATCTGCAAGCTCCATCATCATGATCCTGGGCTTCCCCTGCACCAAAAGTAAGGTGTGATGGGATCTGATGCTTCATGCCACAGTTATGCCTCCTGCCATGCAGGAAGTGTGGTTGTGTGGATTATACATCAGATCCTATCGCACCTTTACCTCCACATCGGGCAGGGGCTTAAGGGGGGTGACTGGGGCAGGAGTCCTGAGCACCAACTTAGAGGCAAGCACAAAAATAGCAGCTCTTGCAGCTGCTGGCCAGTTGGCAATGCCAGCAACCTGACTGCCACTGCTGCACTAGGCACTGAACTGGGGAAAGTCTGAGACAGCAGGCCAGGGTGGGGGGTTAAAACCCATCCCTAATCAGAGTGTCCTGGCCACACACCCCCTCAGCTCAGCATGGTGGAAGAGGAGGAAGGGCTGCTCTAGCGCTCCCCAGCTTCTAGCCTCAGTCACTGCAGGCATGTGCCTTTATTTCTAGAATGAAAAGGGAATGTCTATCCACCTCCAAATTGGTTCAAGCTTATTAGCCTAACCTGCAAAGATTGAATCAATTCAAACTCAAGCTTTTTGAATGTCTGTCCCTAGCCCTGAAGTTTCATTAATCACTCACATGTTTTGCAGCATCCCTCAAGAAAGGGTACAACATAACCTCCAACCTGAATAAAAAAAACAAAAACACATTAATCATTTCTTAGTATTAGCTCCCTCATCCCAATCATACTGTAGGTAAACTCAGAGATTTAAATCCATATTCCAATCTCACGTACTTTTGTAAGCATCTACATGACTATCGATGAGATGATACATGTTAACCTGGGTGTGGTTTTAAAAGCCTAATTTACAGCTGTTTACACAATCTGTTCATAGGCCAATCAGCACGAGTGAGCACAGTGGTATCTATGATATATAGGTGAGGATGGATCAGTGGTCATTTAGATTCCACAGTGGGATCCTTGGTCAAAATATCCAATTTTGAGTTCACTCATTAAAAAATGCCTTATGAAGAAGCCCATTGTAATCACATCATACATCCAGGGAAGTGTACTCCCATTTACACCCTAACACAGAATTTAGAGAGAAAAATATGGGATTGTTTCCTACAATATATGGTCTCATACTTGGCTCTGTGTAGTTTTACAAGTTCAGACCAAAGAAGCTTTCATCACACCAACTGCAAAACTATTCCATAGCCTCATATATTTTCCAACTAGAAAATTGTCTTGATATTCAGCCTAAATTATCCATTGTTCTGATAATCCCAGTTGCTATGCACAGCAAGTCAGTTAGACAGAGGTACTCCAACCCAAAAGTGCATGCAGGTTTGAACAGCTGCATCAGAGTAAATTTGACATTACAAGCATGCTTGAAAGAGGAACATATTCTCTGAGGATAGGGAATAGCCTCAGCAGCTGTGTAGCTCAGGAGGCTTTCTGGTGGTGCGTGAGTGTGGTTAAGTATGCTTGTAGTAATCAGCATTTTCTTTTCAAAGACCTGAGCTAATGGGTAGGTTCTCCAATAAACTATTACTTCTCTCCTTGGGATGATTAAAAACTCTTTGAAATGTCAAGATTTCAACCAAAACAATAAAGTAAACAATCTATAAAACACTGACCTTCACACATTCAGTTTCATTAAATGGCGGGCAGCTGACCAACGATGTAACTAACACCGGTCCTGATGCTGTGTTTGTGCATTCATATCTGACACAGTTCGAAATCCAAATAATACCAGGCTGTTCAAAAATTGTAAAACATCATCATCAGCATCCACATCAGAGCTTTAGAAAAAATGTTACTTTCAGAAAAATGATAGTTTCACTTTTTTTTTTTTTTTAATAAAGCACAATCCTATTCGAGTTAAACACAATTTT
Source organism: Caiman crocodilus (assembly GCA_030014935.1). Classification (NCBI taxonomy): domain Eukaryota; kingdom Metazoa; phylum Chordata; order Crocodylia; family Alligatoridae; genus Caiman; species Caiman crocodilus. The sequence continues at coordinate 106,152,691 of JAGPOW010000304.1, read as the reverse complement.
AGCTTAATCCAAAAGCACTTGCTACAGTTGTGATACAATTTTTGAAGAACACAATTATATTCTAAAAATTTAGATCAGATAATAATCTGTTCACATCAACTAGGGATTCACCGATTACAGCAAAAACACTCATTTTCATGGGCTATGACAAGGCATAAACAGTTAGATTTTGGGTCACTTCTCAATATTTTTCAAGATAACTTACCTTAAAACTGGAGACTGTCCCATTGCTGAAAGTGTGGAGACAAGATACATTCTTACAGCTACCACAGCAGGTTGTTAAATCTTTTGGAGGCACATACACTTGGTTCTGCCAAAATTAAGCATGTTAGTCCTCTCATATAGGTTACTGATCATTGCTTTTAAATAGCTTGGAATCATGTTAGTGGCATAAATTAGATTTTTGTTAGGTTGGTGTTAATATTTAAATAAGCACTCAGCTTTCTGAGATTTTATTGACTTTGATTCATTTCTTATTGCTGGCCAATTGAAGAAGCTCTGATTTTGAGGGATGACTTGGGCACCTGACAGTTCTTAGATCACGTGCGAAAATTAACCCAACCATCACTGAACTTCTGAATCCCAATATATTACACAAGTAAACACGTAGTCAGGAAACTAATCCACAAAAAGGCATAGTTGTGGTTAATCCACAGTACATTGTAGAGAAACAAGGTGACAGGTTTTTGTTTTGTTTTATAAAAAACATTTTTCAGGACCTCCAATCAGGTCATTTTTGTTTTTATTCACTTGGGGCTGACTTCTGGTTGGTGTTTTTACCTTTGTGTACGCACACATGCACTGAAGTGTAGATCACAAAGGGTGAAATGGAGGGTTCTATGCACCCTCTAAGGATTTATATTGTAGTCATGGCAGCATCTAAGACCCCAGCCAGATGTGCAAGTGAAGCCACAGTGGAATCTGATGTGCAATCCACACAATCGCGTTTCCTGCCACACTATAAGTTCATGGCAGGAGGCACAACTGTGGGATCATGCACTAGATCCCATCACACCTTATTGTCAATGCAGAGAAAAGCCTGGTATCACAGTTCTGGGCTCCCCTAAACTGGCAAGTAGCAAGCTCCTGCAGCTGGGAACCCCAGCAGCTGATGAGGATCCCAATTTCAGAAATGCACCATGCATTCCCACAGCTCAAATTTCCTTCACTTGACCAACACTCCCAGCCGTGGGATCACACCATGTGCTCTTGCAGTCGGAAGGTCAGGTCAGCTGATGGGACTGCTAGCTGCATGGGAGTATGGTTTGTCCCCATGGCTTAGAGCCTGGGTTAACTACAGGCTGCCATCCATGGGGGGTGTACCATGTGCTTCCATTGCCAGAAGCCACATCAGCTCGTGCAGCTCCTAGCCACAAGTTCAATTAATGGCATGATAGGAACCAGACACAGTCATTACGCATTTTGTGGGGAATAACTTTGTGGCCTATTTTTCATTTTATCATGCCACTAATGGATTGAATGCGTGTCAGTTCCACAATTTAAGTCGTAATTAACTGGTTAATCATGTCTTACATGCAACATGTGATACAGTCCTAAGTGTTGCATGTTGATTCTGGAGGTTTCAAAACCAAAAGTGGGGCTCATTTTGGAGTGCCAATGAACTCAGAGAGGCCCCAATCCTGGTCTAATTTTTCAAACTGTATCTATAATGTGTCAAAACAAATTACTATATAAGCAACTGTGAACCCAGAAGTTCAGATCTAAAGTGGAGGATCACCCAGTCATAATCTACAGCAGGGATACTCCATGTTTCCAGGAATAAACATGGAGAGTCACTGTTCTCAGGTAAGGCTGCACACTTATTCCATGATTAGGATAGCCACAGCTTCCTTGCTCCCTATATTATGTGGTTATTTCTGCAGTGATTTGTGGTTAATCTGCAGTGTGAAGTGCTGCATGGTCCTAGGATAAGCAACATAAAAGAAGGTCAACTTGTTAACAATAATAGGACGAAATACCACGGGGTGCCTGAATTTGGCATTGGGCTAACATTACTATGAATAAAATACCCAGCTTTAATAAGAAAAGCTACAGTATATCATTAAAGAAAGCATAAAACGGATCGTATCTTGCACTTTTAAATATAATCTACCTAATAAAAACATATGATTTAAGACTGCTAAGCAAAATATGAATGTTTAAAATTCAAAACATCTTACAGCTTCACAGTTGACTGCACAGTCTATCAAGGAAGTATTTATCAAATAGTAGCTGGTAGAAGGATCAATCAGATCTGTGCAATGAAAAGTATGACAAATGCCATCTGATGTGTATTCCATAATTGTCTGGCCAGGATGCAGTACGCCTCTCTCATTGCTCAGACACACTTTCTCTCTCACTGCAAGGGAATACAGAATGAATGACAAACAGTTGAACTACTTCTGGATTACAACTATGTAAAATGAAATACTTCATGGAATGTAACATGGATAAAAAAGTAATATATATGTCTCCTAGAAAGAATTACTTCACATGAGGTCTGATCTTCATGTGAAGGAAATCGGCATAGTTCCACCAACAGCAATGTAGAAATGCCAATTTATAAGAGCTGAAGATCCAGTTCCACAGCCTTACTATGTTTAATTATATAAAATATAATGTGGTCCTGATCCATGATAAGGGTTCCTAAGCAATAGTGATGGTGGTAGGGAAGACACATTAGAGCAAAGACATAGTTAGTCATGTTAGTCTGAAATCAAAAGAAGACAAGGTAGAATTTGCACCTTATAGACTAACCAAAGTATAAGGTTACACATAAGGTGCAAATCTACCCTGCCTTCCTTCTGTGATACATTATAACCCCAAAGTTTTAAAAGCTGCGTAGGTAGAAGAGAATTTCTGAAGAACAATTTTACCAGGACACAGCATAAAAGTGTGGAGGCCTATCTAGAATATTTCACATTTTGCACATTGCAGACCCATGGGAATCAACCATGGCAATCCAGTAGATTGCTGTTTCATATGGACAACTGTGCTTTGCTTATGCAGTCTTTTTAGACTCCTACAGCAGGAATAGCAACATGGCCTGTACACCTGACATTGGCTGCACTCTGACTGGCACATACCTGCAACCCTGCAGAAGAGACTGAGTGGACGTTGAATGTAAACAACTGCTCCTCAAACCAGCAGTAGTTTACAACATTTCTTTAGATCCAATATTCATTTTTCTGAATGCTCAAGGTCATGGTGTTGAACTTTCTAGTCTTGACTTTGCAAGGCCCTTAAGCATGCACTTAACTTGCAACTCCTCTGTGGCCTCATAATAGGTCACTGGGGCCTTGGGCACACATTACATTTGTGACACAATTAACATGTTAATCACACCATAAATACCAACATAGCTAAGTGTACAGTCAATATCTGGCACCACAAAGAGGCAAGCCAGGCATACAGATATTCCACAGAATATGTAGAATATCTTTGTAGCTCATTTATATGGCATCACAAGTTGAACATGTAGCACTTTCTATCCAAATGCTGACAATCAGCTGACTGTCAATGTAGGCATGAGGGCAGGGCAGGGCAGTCCTGGTCCTGAAAATGGGCTGCCAGGGCAGTGGCTTGCAAGATTTTCCTGGCAGGGGCAGCCCAGGGGCTCCCTTGCTGGGAATTTGGCAACCCCCACACTCAGCAGTCTTCCCTGCCTTGCCCAGCAGCCCCTGCAGGAAAGTCAATTTAAAATGCCAGGTCACAGAAAGCCCTAGGGCTCCCTGTGAGCCAGCTGGTTAACTGCCTTGCTCCACACGGCTTTAGCTGCACACAGGTTTGTTTGTTTTTTTAAGCTCCTAGCCACACCAGAACCTTTAAAAAAAAAAAAAAACAAAACAACAAAACTTAGTTGTAGCCAAGCTACACACACAGTTTTTAAATATCCACTGGTACCCCCAGGGATCAGGGAGAAGTTCCCTGATCCCAGGTCCTGATGGGGGAGCCCTTGGTTTTGCAGCTGCCAGGCAGGAGGAGTTGATCAGCTCCCCTTGTGCCCCAGGCTCTGTGCTGGCAATGACAAAATTGGGATCTGATCCCCAATCCCAACTGCGATGCCTCCTGCCATGCCACATGTGCATGACAGGAGATGCAATTGTTGGGATCAGGGCTAAGATACCATTGCACCATTAAGCGAATGTCTGCCAGTCCCCTGGAAGTACTCAGGACTCTAAGTTACGCAGGTACTTTAATGCTTTGCCAGAGTGGGGTCATAGTACTGAGCACTGTGCAGGAATGGACTCAATAAGGGGAAACATACTGTTTCATCAGCATCTTCCAGTTCCTTCAGACCGTATCTCAAGTTCTCCGCTTTGCTGTGGGAATATCCATTATGGAGGGGGAAACTGTACTCAACTGTATGGTTAGTAAGGGGTACTGCCAACTATACTGCTTTTCCTGGGTTTTGTCTCCCTAGCTTATTTGTAATTCAGAGCAATGCTTCAGAGGTGAATGTATTGTCAACCTTAATAAAACTGCCCATGGGAACTGAAGGGACATATCTTTGAACAAAACTATTTTCCTACTTACCACATTTGTATATAACACAGTTGCAGATATTGTCTGTGCTGTTCTGGAACTGTTCATCTATCTGCAATTTTTCCCCCTGGTCATACAAAAGAAAGAGGCAAAATGATGTCACAAACTAATGACAAGCCTCAGTGTTGAGGGTTGAGTAGAACAGTTAATACTTTTACTCCTAAAAGTTAAGTCTTTTACTCCTAAAAGCCTAGTTTGGGATGAAAGTTGTCACTCTCAACTGAAAACTGATTTAGTATCTAAAACTTAATGGAAATGTGTTTGCAGCTTAGAAACTAGAATAATGATTACTGCCAGAAAAGCATACTACAGAAAAGGTTTGGAACTGAAGTGGAAAAATTATGGCAGGTGAAGGCCAAAATACAAAATATCTACCTTCCCCCCCCTGCACACTTTGCTAAGAACCTACCAGCATAAGAAAGGATTTTCCCTTATTGTTTGCCTTTTCTAACTGGTTAGAGGATCATATTTAATGGAAAGGCAATTCTTAGGGAGACAGAGGGGCTTTATAGATACAGCACTAGTCTGTTGCTCATAAGAACCTAGGTTCTATATTCTAGCCTGTGACTTTATGCAAGTTACTCCTTGTTCCTCATGCCTCAGTGGTAAAATGGAGACACACTAAATCTTTGTAAAACAGTTCAAAATCTAAGGTTAAAATTATCATATAGAAGCTGGTATTGCTATCATTTACCAGTACACTAAAATTCATAGATGTTAGGGGCTGGAAAGGGTCTTACAAGATCATCTGGTCCAGCCCCACTGCACTTGGGCTGGAAAGACTGCTGGGGTTAGATGACCCCAACAAGGTGGGTGTCAAGATGCCTTCTGAAGATTGCCAGGGTGGGTACCACCTCTGGGGGAAGCCTGTTCCAGACCCTAGGCACTTGACTTGTAAAGAAGTTTTTCTGTATGTCCAGTCTGAAATGATCTTCAATCAGTTTAAATGTCAAATTAGATTTGTTATTGATATTTCCCCAAAATAATAAATTTTCAGTGCTTGGTGCATGATTCAGCACATGCCTAATTGTTTTCCTGGATTCTATCATTACTTTTGACATATATTTTGAAATCACTGTGACATTTCATCAGGGATATCTTAATATTAGGGCTGTGCAAAGCTTCAGGTGCTGGTTCAGTTTGGAGGATATTTAGCCAGATTTGGCAGCCCTATCTCCAAATAAGGAGACCAATAAAAAGGCCCAAATTGATTTGAAGTTCTCCAAATAAATTCAGAAAAGATTCAGAGAGCTTCAGAGATTCAGGCAGTCCCTGCTTGCTGCTGCAAGGATCTGGACCCAGACTCTGTGCTGATAAGTAAGGGGCATAGGAGCGGTGGCTGAAGGAGCGGGGAGGGGACCATGGGGGTCCCCCACCAGGCCCCATCCCCTGCCTACTCTCCCAGCTCCCCTGAGTGCCCCTGACCTCTCTCCCAGCCACTGAGGCTTCTGGGGGCTTGTTGTAGAGCCCTCCATGCAGCACGGGGTGAGTCAGGGTTGTGGGGTTTTTGTTTTGTTTTGTTTTTTAAGAGCCGGGAGCTGGGGCCAGGCAGGGCAGCCATTGATGGGGCTAGGAGAGCAGGTAGGGGATGTGGCCAGTCCGATTTGGAGATTTGACCAATTTAGCAACAGCCGAATCTCCAAATCAGATTCAGCTGAATCAATTTGGGACAATGATTCGAATCACTGTCCTCTGAATTGGCCAAATCTGAATCTGATACGAATACTAGCCGCTTTGCGCAGGCCTACTTAATGTACCAATTGTGACAGGATAATATTAAAAATTACTCATTATTTAAATGTTTGATTCTGGCAGATTAAAATCCAAACCCTGCCTGGATGCGTACATGCAGTTCCTGTTATGTATGTTTCAAGGCAAGATTTGGTCCTAAAAGAGAAAAAGCAAATTAATACTTCCTAGTTATTTTAGTGTACAGGATATTTTTGTTGTGGGTTTTAAAATGTGTTTCTAATTATAACTTGCATGTTCACGACTAATATTTTAGCTATATTATACAATACTTATGTGTGTATATACTCTAAAGCAGTGGTCCTCAGCTTTGTTAGACTCTTGGAAAATGTCAGCTCTAACGGCATGTTCACTCTCTTTATGAGCACAGAAAAATAACTAGAGGAATTCGTCTGTTGCAAAGGACTCAGAAAAATCACAACAGGTCAGAATGCTTTTGACACTGTGGATTTCTATTTGAAATCTTTGGGTTTAACTTGTGAATCATGTGTGTACATCTAACAGTGCTAACACTGTGTGACCCCCACCCCCTATCACCCCCTGGCAAGAATCTCATGGGAATCACTGGGCTAAAGCAATTTTAAAAGAGGAAAAGACAAAAAAGTTCACAGTTCCCTGACCTTTTCAATAGGTTTCAATGAGCAAATGGTAAAATAATATATTTTAATTAGAAGAGTTCCATACCAGTCTGCACTCAGGTTTAGGGACTGTGTCACATGCACATTCTAAAACAAAGCACGACAGAAATTATGATTCAGAACACTGTCCTGGCACTCGCATGAAAACAGGTGTCAATGATCAGAAACCCCATTTCCCAAATGATCAGTACAGATGATGTCTCATGATCTGGGTACAAAACTGTAGTAAATTTTCTGTTCCACCCTGAATTCCAATCCTAATTTCATAGACCACATTCTTCCTGTAATGGCAAACTTCCATTAAGTCTGGTGTTATCACCCATTATGAAAATTCAGACATCTACTCACTTTGCCCTGGCCAAGTGACCTGATGTAAATTATTATATCAGGTACTGGACAACAGAGGACTGAGCTCAAGACATTTTGTAGATAAATGTGATATCTTGTCACCTTGACAACCTTTTCATAATTCAGTGATCAAGAGGGTAACAGATCCCACTTCGTATTTAAGGTATTTGTATAAAGGGTAAAAATTATTAAGTTCATGTTAGAGGTATGTTACAGGAATGAGTAAAATGCTATAGAAATTTAGATGCTCATGAGAAGGTGTTATAGATGTTTGCAAGCAATCTATTTGTTGGGTACAGTAACACTGTACAAGAATTTTTTTAAGTATTAAAACATATACTTATAATTTTAAAACCTTTAATACATTATTTATGCATCCTAAACAGAAAAGAAAGTGAACTGTTAATACTGCAAGTTCCCCCAAATTGCTCTGCTCTGCAAGTATGTAGCATCATTTTATGGTCTCTCCATAGACAGAAAAGTTCACAGACAGTAAGAGATTCCTTCATGGATACTCTATTCCATCTGCTCATCAGCAGGTGTCTGTGGGAGACATCCTCAAAATGGCCTGCTCCCTGGATAAGTATAATACTATACTGTGTTCCAGTGCAGAACCACACTTCATATCTTGGACAACGTGGTAGCCTTCACACTAAGACACCATATATCTTGTCAGCTTATTCAGACTGAAAATAAGTTAAATGAAAATTGAATACATTACCACATGTACGATATGGGCAGCACTTTTCTGGACTCCATACTTCTACCAAAGACATCCCCAATACACATTTGAAATCTGGACAGCGATAAATTTCACAAACTAAAACCAAAGTAAAGAAAATGCGATCAGCTCATGGTTCTGAATAAATTTTTGGTGCAGAGAAACATGAAACAATAGGAAGTAGAAAGCTCACTTATTAAAAACTCTAGAGAGCACCTAGCTTGTAAAATTGGTGACCACAAATGCAATGCCATGTAATGTGTAATAAAAATACGCAATATAATTGCACTCAACATTGATATATTTGAACTAGTTTTGAAATTCATAACACTAATCCTGATTAATCTCCTGGATTATGTGTCAGGAATTATCCATATCTGGTCATGAGATAGATGTTTCAATATTGTCTCACGAACATGAAATATTCAACAATAAAGATTGCATGCTTGGCCATAGATAATAGATTAGATATCCCGCTCCAGTTGTGCATATAATCTAACCTATTTAACACTGGACATTTATGAGGGTGAAATTCAAAGCAGTGTCTCTGCAACCTTAAATGAAGTCTGAAGAAAAATAATGAAGTCAACCTACCACACTGATATGCAGGACAGCATCTATCCGTAGTGTTGCCATCTACAATAAGCATTTCTCCTTCCTGACATTTTGGAATTTGATCAGAGCAAGCCCCGCATGCTGAAGGAAACAAATATTAAAATCTAAGCCTTAGAAGAAAACTGATTATGTTTTCATTATATAGGATGCACAGCTATTCATGCTTGTCCTAGGTACCTGAGGAGGGAACTGCATGGCCTCTAGAGAACAGGGGATCAATTTTAGATCAGCTTTCCCTTCCCTTTTTACATGGAACAACTCTCTTGGCTACTTATGAGACAAAGGGCAGTGGACACCTTTGGGAAGGCTATTCTGCTCACTCTGGCTAAACCTCAAACTCTGTTTCTTTTTCTATTATGTTATGAGACTGCCACACACTGGTGTCTTATAACACCTTTACTCTGCCTGAGCTCTGACTTCGGTTCCTACAAGAGGCTTTTCCATTTACACTTGTTTTATTCTCCCATTTGAATTTACAACAAAACTGTAATCCTGAAATTTTGGAATCAAAGGTGCTTTCAGTATAAAGGTTCACAATTTAAACCACAGTGAGAAAGCCAGGAGCCAAAGACAGAGAAAAGACCCAAAGTCAGCACAGCATTTCCATGTTAACAGAGTGCCCACAAAAGGCTGCTAACAGTGAAAATATACTTCCATTTTCCTTAAATGCTTTGAACTTAGAATCTTCCTGACCTGGTATCTTGTCTGTGCTCCACTGAAAGCCATGTAGTCAAAACATAGGGCACTTTTACATATGCTCCATCTACTTCCTAGAATCATATGGGCAATTTTACCTAATAAATTTCCTACCATTGCCCAAGGTCTCAACTGTTCCTGCTGCACAGCATAGTTTCAGAGGCCTTTAGGATTCTGTACTGAAGACCTAAGTCAGTTACAGAGTGTTAGGACTGCTTTGTGGTTTGTGATGTTAGAGGAGGATCAGTTTGCAAGTTTTTGATGACCCCATAACTTCTATTATAAAACTGCCTGTAGTTACACATTATTCAGCTACTGTTCTTGCCTTTCCTCACTTCTCCTCTGTGGGAATCTCCAGCTTTATTCCAATATCATGCAATCCCTAGCATAATCACTCTCCTGCTTCTCCCTTTAGAGTAATAGCTGTCATTTCCCCTGTCCTTTGCACTCAATATACAACTGCTCCTAACAGGCCTTACACAGTTGTATGGCTCCCCTTGCTGTAGCCCTTAGTGCCAACATGCCTATTCTAAATAAGCAAGCAAAGACAGCATACCACATATATATGATAGACAGCAAGTGCTCTCCACGTGGGCGGCAATCAAGATTTGGTCTTCCCGGCAGTTTGGAATCTGTTCCATTGATGCACACTTTGCTGGATCACATTCTAAAACAAGTGTAATATTATTTGATTTTTGCAGTGTCAGTGTCTGGAAGAAATATAGTACTCTACCTGCAGCATGAGAGTAAAGGAGAAAGAAGCCACAAAACCACCAAAGCCTAGCCGTTCTCAAACCCAGAATCATAAATGTTCATCCTCATTCCTTCAAATAAACATATCACATAAGATGACAAGCAGGCAGATAGATCACGCCAGTCAAATGCAAAAAGCAAAGGGATAGGGAGAGCAACTATCCCTATGGGGCAACTTCTGTGTTTCCTTACCTAAAACTTGAAGGAGAAAAGCAGAATTGATACACTTGAGTTGAGGCCTATGAGCCATCTAGCCTATTCAGGACAGTCATACACAGAATGGCTCAAAAGAGGCTGATGTCAATACACTTATCAGCACTTTTTCTTATGGGCCAAAAAAGGATCTGTGCACATCAGACTCAGTGCTGGCTTCCAAATACCAGAAGGCACACAGGTGACAATGGGTATAGCAGGCCTCAAACCACTGGGATATAACCCTTTAGGGTAGAAGACAGGAACATTAGTGAGTCCCTTTACTCAGCACTCCACAGAGGTAGGTCCCATTTCTGCTTAGTCCTGACATAGAAGTCTCACTTGTCAAAGCACCGCAGAATCATGGGCTGTTTATACATATGTTCTGGTGGAGGGTGTGCTTTAATAAGAGTGGCTCTGAAAACCGCCATAATTGAAGGTGCCCAGAGTGTCTCGTGTATCAACATCCCTGCGCTGAAAAACAGGGATGCTTTAAATTGTTTCAAAATACTCCCAGCACCATTTTTCAGCATGAGGATGCTGATACACATGACACTGGAGTCTGCTGGAGCACTCCAACAGACTTGATTAATTATGTAATTACAGTGCATCGGAAAAGCCTTGCTGCATGTGTATAGGCACCCTCCAGAAATCCTTCCTCGTGATCCCCAAAGCTTCTAAGTGAAAGTGAGACCTGTACATAGACTTATTAGTAATGAAGTCGGCACTGATATGTTTTCCTATGAAACCTGATTCGTTTTGCAAATGGGCTAGTTTTGCCACTACCTGTTCACAGGGAAGTTCAGTGAGACCTTCTGACCTGTATGCTTTTATAAAACAGAAATTTTGGTGGAAAAAAAAATAGTTGGGGAGGGAGGGGTGTGGTTTAAAAGGTACCTACCACAAGTGTAGTTTGGACAACAGGAATCTTCCTGGTAATAAGTGACCAGCTTTTCCAAGACTTTACATTCAGGGATTAATGGTTCACAAAGGCTCATATTACAAACTTAAAAGAAATATGCATACAAGAAAAAAAGAAATTATGAACTTCTACAATTTTCAATAGAGGTAAGAGATATTAAGCATAAAAACATCAAACTGTGATTGTAGTTCATCATTAACATTCCCCAAATGAATACAAGCACATGCACAAAAAAGCTAATGGTGGGATTTGTTTAAAGTGCCCAGTGGAAGCAAAGTAAGCTAAAGTCAGAGCTAAATACTTGTGAAAATTCCAATTGAAAAAATCTACTCCCTGTGGTGAGTTCTTTGCATCTATCCAAGATCTTTGTCAATGGCTAGAAAATAAACAAACTTGCAACTTTTCATTCAAAAATGAATCTTCTAGCTAAGCATAGATAGAAAGGGGGGTTATTAAATTCTGGATTTTATGCTATTTTTCTTTGCAAAGAAGATAACCAATTACTCAAGTTATTTTTTCTAGTAAATAAGGGATTACTTTTATTGACTCATCTGTATTTGAATATATCAAAGCAGGGGCATCAAACACACAGCCTGCATGCTAGATTTGGCCTGTGGGGAGCCATGTCAGCCAGTCTACAGGGTTTCTGGAGGGGCTGGAAATTCACCACTGGGGCAAGCAGCAGCAGCTTTAACTCCTGGTGACTCCTTGAAATGACACAGCAGCTCAGGGAATGGCAGGACTTAATGCCTCCACCACTCATCCTGCCACCAAATTCTCAGGTATGGAGTCCTGTTGGGGATTCATTTCAGCAGTGACAGGATGAGTGATGGCAGTGTTAACCCCCATGGATACGGGAGCTGCTTGCCTAGCCACTGGAGGTAGGTCCAGAATCAGCCCACAAAGACCTCTGCATTTTTTAACTGGTCCACAAGGAGCATTATGGCCCAGATCTGGCTAAGCTGGAAACTGGCATTATAAAGTATCTGTAAGCTCCAGTTGTTTCTAGCAATTGTTACAAGTTCAAATGACACTGAAAGGAACAGACACAAACTTCAATTCACATTAAATTAATAAGTCCAAACAACCAGAAAAGAAGTCTTCCTATCAGGCCAGTACAGAAGCAAGTCATATAATAAAAGAAGCTGTATATGCCAGGAACAAAATTTCATATACTGTTAAGTATTCTTACTACAGATCTTCTCACGACAACATGTGTCATCATTGGGAACAATCAGGGCTAGCTCCCCAAAGCGCTGACATTCCAGATCATGAACACGTGAGCAGTTGTGTTCCACAGGAATGATGGTTTCATTGTCAACACATTTGTGCATGCAGCATCCACTCAGAGAGGTCTTCCAAATCTCACCCATTGCACGGGGTGCTCCTGAACTGTCTGTACAGGCTATATTATCGTGGTAGAAGAAGAAAATATTTTATTGTGACTTCAAATGGGTACACTTCTTTATACTTGCTTTGCAACAGGTGTGTAATTATAAACTATAACAATCTTTAAGGCCAAAGGCAGATGTTAAAAAGGTGTGATGCACAATCCCAACAATCACACCCTCCTACCATGCCACACATGCACAGCTGGAGATGTGATTGTGGGATCAGGTATCAAATTTCATCACAACATATTAGAGGTGCATGGGGAGTCTGGTCCTGTTATTCCCCCTGCACTGGCAATCTTCATTCCCATCAGTTGATGCAGAGTGTGCCCCCACAGCTGGGAGCTACAAACACTGACAAGGCTCCTAGTCATGGAGGTGTACCAGGTACTCTGAGCACTGACAGATTGCTGTGCTCCCCCAGCTGGGACCCTCTAACAGCTACCCAGTGCTCCCAGCCTCTGAAGCATGGGAGTGTGCTCCAGAAGCTGGGAGTACTAGCCACAATTTCAATTAAAGGCATGACAGGAACCAGCAACAAAGTACACATATTTTGTGTACTAACTTTGTTACTTATTCGTGTTTCTATCAAGCCACTACCTGAATGAGCACATGGCCAGGTCACTACTTAAAACATGATTAACTAATTAAACGCATCTTAAGTGTAATGTGTATTAGGGACCAAAGTCTAGGCTAACACCACTGTTGGTGCTCACCACCTGAAATTAAAGCAAAAGGATGCATTCAAATAAAAAGAGGGGTGGAAAGACAGGCATTGAAACTGCCCTTACAGAACACTCCTAAATTGGCCAGAATTCCCCCAGCAATTCTTACTGCATGACTACCTTCACTTGATTTTGCACACAGCCATAGTCTGACCTTTTGCACTGGATACACTGATACAAAAATGAGCTACCATCACAGATGGTATGCTGATGACAAAACAATTTTACATTTTTCACAGTTCACATAATCTGATATTATAAACTACATCTCTGATGTTTCTACAGAATCCACCATGATTAAATCCTGATTTAGGACTGTGCAAACAGGCATTATAGTGACAATTGCAGTGACAAATCACGACAATGCCACAGAATAAAAATACAGAGGTATAAGTTGTAGCCATGTTGGTCTAAGGACATAGACAAACAAGGTTCTTTGAATGAACCTGATATCTTTTATTAGACCAGTGCTTCCTCAGCCTGACAAAGGGCATTTATAACCAACAGCTTGCAAAAAAGAATTTTTCCAACTATCTGAGTTGGTCTAATAAAAGATATCAGATTTATGCAAAGAACCTTGTCTGCCTATAGAATAAAAATGGCATATTCACCTAAATATTCTAAATTAATAAGGAAGGTGTGATGGCTACTCTATGCATTTTGTATGCTGTTTTAGCATTAGCAAAACAGACTCCTTAACAGAGCTAGGCTGAAAATGTAACAGAGAAAAATCTAACATGCAAATAATCAGGTCATTTGCTTTACATATTCAATGCAAAATATTTATAATTCATGAGATTCCTCATTAGAGAATCTATCCTGAGTAGCTATCTGTCCTGGATCCATTCCAGCAAAGACTCCAGCTGAAAAGATTCTATTGAAGGATGTGGGGCTGAAATATTCCATATGTAAAGTGAGGCAAAAAAGGACCTTCTGCAAGAATACTTTCCAGCTGAGTTTAAATGAGATGGAGACACTTTGCTGGTTTACCCAATAGGGCAACTATTAAGTGTCCTCACCAGTGTTTCAGTTTAAATCATAGGCAGAAACCACCAAGCATCAGCTTCAACAGTTAGATCCAGAACTCCACCAGTTAGGAAGATCTATTCAAGAATCTAGCCATCCCTTGGCAGACAAGAAATATAGAAGGCAAATCAACGCATACCGCATTTCTCCTCTGGAATACAGAGAGCAGAATGAGCACGGTGTAGGATGTTCCCTTCAGCACAGACACAACCCTCAGTTAGCACCAAGCACGATTCTGAATCCCAAGGAACAGGCTCACTATTCTGGCAAGTGCTTGGAACATCACAGGCAGGTATGCAAGCCTGGTAGGAGAAGTTTTCGGAGCAAGAAAAGGCTACAAAAGAAATAAATAGAGCACTTAAGCTAGACCATCACTGTGAATATGTATAGACTGAATGCTTACTATCTGGTCAATAATTAAACAAAGAGTACTGTGCTAACTTTGTTTCATATTCCATGCATTGCACTGATATGTATTGATCAGCATAAAGATGCA
>JAGPOW010000304.1:106111946-106137455 GCA_030014935.1 Caiman crocodilus | reverse complement strand
TGTCAACAGCAAATTCTGCAAATACTATATAACTTCTTTCTCTTCCTATTACTCCAGATAACAGAAAATGTTTTGGAGGAGCAGAGAATGTTTCCCACCACACAGGTTCTCCTCCTTTAAGAACAGTTCAGATTTGAAAATAAAAATATATAAAAGTGTGTTGATCCTTACATAGAATTTTGGTAATAGTTTAAATAGTTGCCAGAGAAAATGGTAAATATATATATTACTGGAATGTGGGGGCAACCTCTATGCTTAGCATTTTTTTTGGAAATAATAAAAAAAGGGATTCATAAATTGCTGTATTTAGTAGTTACTAAAAGTAAGTATTGCTTTGAATGATGAACATTAGTACTGTCTTTTGTATTCAGTACAAACTGTACATTTTCATGTTTTTCTAGCACCTGTACATATATTTATATGAGGCATATGCATGGAAACAGGTTAAAATAAGAACATCCAGTCTTACTTATGCTACTGTAAGAACATCTTACAATATCTGGCTTTGATGCAGTCCATTGTGATCCTCAGATGATAGAAATCAGCCCTTTAATGCTTCAAAACCCTCAAGTCTTCCATTTTCACTTACAACCCAAAACCATGTTCTGGCTTAGGTGATGATGATAGGCATAGAAAATTTTCACTCTTTCACACAGCTCTTCACAGGTCTATCTGTGGTAACCCATAAATGGAGAACATTTATGGCCAGAATGCTGCAGCCAGTAACACAGATTTAGAGGGAGAGACTGTTTGTTTTTAGTAATGATTAGTCTCTTTACTCTAGTGATATCTATGACTACTGTGCAGATAGGTATCCTGAAGAATCTATGGATGACAAGGGTATTAAATGGTAGTCATGCATATATTATATAGCCTGCATATGTATATGCACTATGGCTCTGCAAATATCTCGTGTGAGTACTGCATGTTTAATCTGTCCCAGGATACAATGATGCCCAAGCGACTCAGAGATATGTGATCTGGAATGATGGCAATAAGGGGAGGTCAAAGCTCAGTTCTCACAGAGAGCATCTGCTCAAGAATGGGAAGGCTTTAATTAAGACAAATACCATGAGAGCTAGTTAGGAGAAGGAGCTGATTTTACTTAACTCACTACTACTAAACTGTCATGATGTTCCACAGGAAAAAACAGTACACCCCCATAGTCAGAGGAATCTGGGCTCTTAAAATACTGTCACAACACATCTATGCCCAGTGATCAGAAAACAGAAGCGACTTCAAGGTTTTTGCCTTTCATATATAAATGCCAGCAGAGGTCACTGTGGTATAGCAAAGGAACAGGGCAATGCCCACCTTCAAAAGTCATCAACATGTCATGAACACATTTCCAGGAACTTTACTTGTAAGCTCCGTTTTAAAAATAATGATTTGCAAGTATTATCAATATTAGGTGATGTAAGTATCAAAATTACTGTATCTTGTTTACAATGACTGTTTCTTTAACAAAAATATTATGCATTCCTGCATGAAGGCTTTTTATCTGATCTATGCACACATACTTTTCCTATGTAAGGACAGTCATATTTAGTTTTCTTAATTACTGAGCTGGTTTCACACATAAGTCTCTCACTTTTCAAGCAGCCATTGGAGCCATGGACAACTATTTCTCTTCCTTGACTAAGGTTTCCTTTCTGGTTAATCATTCTTTTCGGTTCATGCCCTTCTCCATGTACAGCTCAGATCTGCGAGTGTTTTGATCTCAACAGTTTATTTGTTTTGGTAAACAGAGACCATATTTTTAGTCATGGGTGGCTGGTGGGGTGGGGGCATTTGCACACACCCCCCCCCCACTGGCCATTCAGCACCCGGGGAGGGCGGGGGGGTTCCCCCACAGTCAATCGCACTGTGGCCCCTGGTCACCACGAATCGGCTACAGGGACACCATGGGGATCACTTCTCCTGAAGCCCCCACTGTCCGACCAGCACTCTCAGGGGAGGCACCAGTGCCATTGCCTGCCTCCCGTACCCACTGCCTAAGTGGGGAACACTGCCTGTCAGGAGGTGCACCAGTGCACATGCACCCCCATGTACCCTCTATGTCTCACCACTGTTTTTAGTACTATATTTCTGTAGTACTGAGGGTGACCATATGTCCCATTTTTGCTGGGACAGTCCTGTTTTGAACACGTTCCAGGCAAACACAAACCTGTGTACTCAAATAAATGTTATCATCTCTTTTTCAGTGGAAGACAAGGAACAGGTGTTTAAAAAAGCACTTTCCCATTGCTATGCCTCAGTTTCCTGATCTGTAAACTAGGTACAATAATGCTTACCTCCATTTTATAGTGCACTGAGAGATGTACTGGTTATGATAAGTATTATATAAGAGAGATTTTATTATTTCCTGTCACCTCAGCATTGTCTGTACTGAGTGATTAAAAGTGCCTCGGCACAGCCGTGTTCTAGCACAATGCAAGTATTTGGTTGCAAGGAATTCCCCCATAAGGTGGGAAAAGACCCTTGGTGCAATGGTCAGTCCTGCCAAAGCTTGTATCTGCACTCTGTGCATGCATGTCGAATGGCTTAGCATAAATTATGCATATGTGGTGGCTGGCAATTGGCTCGCTAGCCGTATAAAAGGCTTGGGAGGTTTCCACCCAAGTTGGAGGAGAGAGCTCGGCATGCACATCGGAAGCAACTTTCACGTGCATCCCAGAGCAGACTTAGAGGCCTGATCAACCACCAATGACTCCCCGTCACCAAAATCCTAACATGCCGTGTGCCCTGCATGCTCGAACAACATCAGTGTGCCACCCGGTTTCTATTTTCTTCTTGTTTCTGCAACTCTACAGAGTGTGCCTGCACTGTATCCCAGTTGTAAGTAAAGTTTTCTTTTTGAACTCAACCAACAAGCTTACTGTGCCTAATTCCACTCCATCAGTGGCCCCATCCGCCTCCTCCGGCCCCCACAAGCATCTGGTTACTTTTGGCTCAGATCAAATGTCTTGGTGAGGGCATCTGAATTCCAAGACCTTTGGGTTTGGCCTGCACGAAGAATGCCTGCCAATGGATTTCGAAGCATATGAAGTCCCAGAGTGATAGCCTGGGGTGGAGGATGCTCACTGGTTGTAGTGTCATACATTGTCTTTAGAATGATTGAATTCTGCCTACTCAGTTGATATGGTTTTTTGGAATAAATGAGTTCTACGCAACTGATATAATTTAGAACTGACTTGGCTGATTTAACCTGGAACACAAAATACATTAAATAAAAAAAAAAATCTGGTTACTTTTTGAACTAGGCTTTTGATCCAAGTGTATTGTGTTGGCACAAAAAAGTCAGACCAATTTATGGGATATACTCTGATGAGCACACCAAGCTAAAGCCAGCTTCAATTTGCTGGGCACTGTGGTCTGGCAATCTTAATCCCGTCAGGGCATGCAGTATACCTTGGTACACAGTACTTACGGCAGTAATCCAAGCTTCTCCATTCTATGCAGATATTAAATTTGTTACACATGGCTACGTAGGCAGCTTGTGCCACACATGGATTTTGAATGTATTCCATATCCTGGACCCAGAGATCACAGAATAATTCAGGTGGAACCTAATAAAAAAGTAAATGACTTAATGCTGCAAAGCAAGTATACTTTTATATAGTCATAATACAGTGACAGTGTTCATAACTTCAGTGATCTAGTATATTGCTATAGAGTTAAGGACAGGGAAATCACAAGCCCAGAGGATAAGACTCAAAGCAAGCACGGTCAAAGCAAGCACTGTGCCATTACATTTTCTGATTTTATGAAAAGGACTTATTATTGGTTATATTTTTTTTGAACCAACTACGTAATTAGAAGAGATGTCAGATCACATTTCAGGCATATATTTCCTTTCAGTAAAGACCAGAGAAAAGCTTATTTAACAGCTCTTCCAACAACACAGCTGGTCCAATAAAATATTTTACTAAAAAAAAACCAAAAACCAAACTTGCTTTTCAGATAGTCCCTGAACCATACTGGCTACAACACTGCAACCTTATTTTCAAGGGGCATCTAACAGCAAGGCACCAGATTATAGCCCAAATTATTCGAAACACTGACTGTAAAAGCTATTATTATTTTTCCTAGTGGAAGGCACAAGCATTCTTGTCATGACATGCTCCATTCCATTGTTATTCCTTTAGCTCTATATTTTCTTTAAGATACTGACCTCTTCTCTAACTCTGACTACCTATTTCCTGTCCAGATATTGTCAGAACTTTGAAGCAGGGGTTGGTTTTGGTGCCCGCCCCTGGAGGCTTGAGAGAGTTTAGGCTTATTAATATAAAAAAGCATCTGGTAGAAAAGGCAGATTCTACATATTTGACTACGTATTAGCGTGCAAGTTAAATTCCCAAAATGTTTCTAACTTGTAAATAATTTTTCTGTCAGGGTTTGTTAAATAACCTTTATTGTATATATTTGCCTGTTTTTTGTTTTAGGGAGATTCCAATTGGGCTATTATGGCATAGAACAGTGGCATTCAACCTCTGGCCTTTGAGCCAGATCTAGCCTGTGGAGGCTCACCCAACATCTGGAAATTTGGCAGCAGAGGATCCTGTGGAAATTTGTGGCAATTAGCACTGCCATCACTCCCCAGCTACCAAATTTCCAAGCCCTGTGGCCAGATGATATGGCCCCTTGTGTTGGATGGGCCAACATGTGAGACCAGGGTGGCAAACCTGATTTGATGCATGCAGGACAGACAGTAGGCCCAATCTGGCGTGCGTGGAGCCAGGACCAGGGCAGTGGGTTCAATCTGAAATGCACAAAACCAAGTCAATCCTATGCAGTAGATCCTGCCTGCTGACCAAACCTATAGCACTCATTTGGCCTCCAGCCCAGGTAGGTTGGGCACCACTGGTATAGATACTTGGATAATGGAGAATATTCAAAACTAGTAGGCCTGAGGTCCACAATATGATCGATCAGCCACTATGTTCCTCTACCTTTACAACAGTGAAACTTCAAGTGAATTGCTGGAGAGCACAAGGTGGAGTAAAATTATTCTAATTAACTTTTTCATGTAATGTTAGGATTTGTTGCTTTATCAGGTCTCCTTGGCTCCCATAATGGAAAACTCAGCCAAGTTGGAATGGGTATTTATGTTAAATGTGTGTGCTGAATGTGTGTTAAAACTGTACAATTTGCACAGTTGATGCATAAAATTTTCAAAAGCCCCTAAGTTCCATATTCAAAGACATCTAAGATCATGCCTGAACAATTCTTCAAACATGGCCATGCAGCACCTATAGTGAAACATGCTGCACTGATCTGCTCATGCTAGTCACCAAACCAGAAGGAATCACAATAACTTAGTGCAGCACTGCAGGTAAACCAATTAGCTTTGCTGAAGAACAAAGATAATTAGCTGGGTAAAGATAATTATTTCTATATGAATGTAACTACACTACTTCTGGTTCTGGAGACACTGCATATAGGAAAGCAAGGCCATGCTGCCTCCTAGCATGGTAAATTAATGGTAAAGTTCTGCTGAAAAGCTCAAGAGAAGGCAGCAGGACTGTGGGCACAAAAATAAGCCTTATTAACACTCACAAGCATACTTTTTTTTCTTGTCTACTGATGAAAATTACACCATTATCTGGACAGATTATCAGAGTTCTCCCATTTGTACCACAGTAAGTACAACTATAGCTCCTTCGCATTAAATGGCTATTTAATTTATTTATAGTTTATTTGAGCTGAACCAACATCTACCCCAAGAAAGAAGTGGATACATGATACCTCCACAATTATAACCTCTTCTAGTATAGTTTTATTCCAGGAAAGCTCTACACCAGGTGTCAGTAAGTAACATTCTTACATTTATTATTTCCACTCTTTTACTTATGTTGCTGTACTCAAAAGTTACACTGATGTAAAAGTATCAAGTTTTTAGTCCCTTAGGCTCCTAATGACTTTTCAAAATGGGAATCAGAGCTTTTTAAAAACTTTTCCTCATATAATTATTTATCCCACTACAACTTTACAGTAAGAAAACACCTCTCTCAACAAGGATCCATTACTGTACTTGTCCATAGCCTGAAGTTCTGTCAGAATACAATGACACATTTGTTCATGATTAATCTTTAAACTTTCAGCCTAGATGACTGATTGTAAAATAGAACTCTTGGTCATTAAAACCATTTAATGATGAAGTCATGGCATCATGTAGGATCACTCACGCTGTTAGATCACTGAAGAATCAATGATCTCCCTATGTTGAGTCACCATACAGATGGATGCTATAGCAAAGGCCACTTTAACACCGATGGATTAAATACACAAACAAAATTGTGCCATTGCCATGGTGGGTTCTAAGTTGTAGCCTGCTTTCTTTCCAATGAAATCTCTCTTAATTCATTTATCCTCACATTTAAAAAGTATTTAGAGTTTTTTCTCTTTCACTTCAGTTATATATTTTGTTTTAAGGCTAATCCTTTTGAGATTCACATTTACTGTCATGCTCTCTCCACCTTCACTTTTACCATTGAATCTATTAATCTATTTTAATCTGTTTGAATCCTTAAGTGGGCCACTTTTAATTGTTATACATGTATTTAAGTTTGCTTTACAGAGTGAGAAGACAAAGGTGTTGTTATTATATCTATATGACAAACATCAACTATTAGTTAAATATATCACCAATATCATGTTTCAGCTGCATTCTTCAGTTAATATTCAAGTCCACAATTAATTGAGAAATATACTAGAATGGACATGTACCATTCATGAAATTAATAATGCATTTTATGTAGTTACACAACAAATAATGCAACAAAAAATTAAATTAAATTAAAATCAAATATGTCCCAAATAATAAAGCTAAAGGAAAGTAAACATACATAAGGATGACACCTGCTGAAGGTCTGGTTCAGCACAAGGCTTAAACACTCAGAGCAGTCCATGACTGAACAATTACTGTCCTGATGTCTGTCTTCTCCAATATACATTAACGTGCCTGGCACCTGCCAGCTGTCCATAAAAACTGATGGAGCATCAGTTTTATTTAGAACTGCCTTGTTGGGTAGCATCAGGTCATTTTCTGAGTTTCCATCACAAAAACCTGCATATTTCCACAGTAAAAATAACATTAGTATTGCTATGGATTGTGAACAGTTCATTTTTAAAGCATAACTGAAGTGGCATGGTAAAATAAGAATTAGATTATCTGATTAAAACCAATAAATCTATAGTACATAGCAACATGGCACCATAGTTCAACACTCAGTGGGTTTTAGTAGGACCAAAATGTGTCCGAAAACATAGCAATATGAAAATTAAGGGGAAAAAACAAACTCATTCTGTAAAATACAGAGAATGGAATAAAGGGCATGAAATAAAAACAAAACAAAACAAGGGAATGGAGACGGATGAAGGGATACTTATTGCACCTAGGGCCCCAGAAAGAATTCTTTATTGATCCTAAGTATTTAAGAACTGAATATAACTACCAGTACCATAGTATCAAGTACCTAAAAACTCTTTGATGTACTTATCTTCAGAAATCCCTCTGAATTAGGGAGATACTATAAGAGTTCTGTGGCAGGGCATTTGGTGCCTGTCACTTTAAGGTTTGAGATCAGTCAGCAGGGTGGCCAGCAGGTGTGAGCCTTCCCTAATGAGGCAGTGGTATGATTACAGAAGAGCCCTAGGATAGGAGGAGAGGCCTGACCTGCCTCCATTTTAGATCCAGGATCTCAGGACTGAGGCAGCAGTCTGTTGCTGGCAGGCAAAGAAACATCACCTGACTGAGCTGCTACTTGGAAAAACTTAGAGGCAAGGTCAGGAACTACGGAGATAGCAGAAGGCTCCTGGTCCTGGGTACGACTGAAAACTGCATCCTGCTGAGGAAGGATGGCCTGGTGGGGCTGCCTGTGGTGAGGTAGCTCCCCAGAAATGTCAAGCTAGTTGCCTCCCCAGTGAAAGACAGGGAGAGGCACCTTATAACCCTAGCCCCCACAATCTGGGGGGGTAACCTGGCAAGGAGGCCACCAGGACCAAGGGGGTCCATAATGGGGCAAGGAGCCCAGAGTCTGGAAAAGGGCCTAGCGTGGAGCCCAGTGAGAGGCAAGGAGCCCAGTGTGAATGAGGGCACTGAGCCCAATGAGTGAGGCCCAGTCAGGGGCAGAGCTGGCCCAGCCTCAGGCTGCAGTTATGATCTATTTATGATGCCATCTGTGAGGCATGGGACACAATACAGGGACAATACAGAGTCGCATACAATGCCCCCTGGCATTGGGGAATTAAAATGAGCAGCCTCTTGCATTTTACACCAGCTTATTAACAGCAAGTCATGGCAGGTGAGGTTGGGCAGACTGCCCCAAACAGACAGGTGGGACGGCCAAAGTTGAGATCCAGCCTTAAACTGGCCCCCTGTCACAAATTCCTTATACAAGTTCATAGCTTGGATATAAGGACAAGAAAGGAGCAGCATACACCCTGCTCTGAAAGCAGCTAATTCTATTGCTTATGACTTGAAAGGTAGGACTACAGCCCCACTCCTTTTTAGAGAGTTAGGGCCCACAAAAGTTTTAGGAAAAAACTGGGACTGTGAAGAGGCAAGAGGAAGAACCTTCCAGAGTGCAGTTGATTTGACTTAATGTATAGTAGTCCAAAGTGGGCATTGATCTATAATGTAGACTCTCAACTTCCAACAAAATCTGGTATAACTGAAAGGCTCCACTTAGGATGAATCTAAATCTGGAACAAAATTAATTTTTCCCATGAAGAGGTACATCAGTACAGGGGAGGAGCTGTTTAGGGAGACTCAGAGGATGTTATAACATGTTATACATACTCAATTTTTTGAGCATTAGGCAAAAATGTATTTTAGAACAAAAACAAGGCACCTCTTGGATTAACAGAAAATACAAGGTGTAAGCCAGAGGTCTGAGCTGTGGGAGAGTGCCCATGAAATGTCAGAAATAATACAGCATGAGATAAAAACTCCATTTAAGTTTTATTTAAAATTTCTTAAAATGTAGTATGCTTGTGCTGGTACTTCTGGGCTAAGCTGAGCAGCTATTGGCTTAAGAGATAGTATATCAAAGTGCAGCTTTTGGCACTGGGAGAGACATTAATATCACTCCTCAGCTGGAAGGAATCACTCTTTCCTGAGTTCATTACTCAGAAGACAGCATCACATTTCAGTTCTGTTTAAACTAAGATAGTTGGCAACCTTGAAGGACCTTGGGACAGGGAAAATACTGTGCCATGGAAGAGAGGACTATGGCTAGAAATTTGGTCAGATCAGAAAGGTTGAATCTCACTGGTCTGCTTTGGATGTTCTTTTAGGGACCATCAACTATAAAGGACATATTCACCATCTCTTTTTCTGGAGAAGTACTGTCTCATCCAAAGAGATTTTAGAAAGTTTTTTCATACAGTTTCTCCAAACTTACATGACAAATTCTGAAGATATTTGTCCCATAATTCTAAACTGATCTAGTTGTTTCTCAATAAAATGAGAACCAGTCTGCTGCATAATTTTTGCCAGATTCTCTTTTTATTGAATCAACTGACAAAGCTTCAAATTACTTCAGTGGTCCAGAAACAAGACCTCAGAGCAGAAAAAGGCTTTTGGAAGCTTAAATTATCTCATCCATGAACAACATTTCTAGGTGAAGTATTTGTCATATTGTGAAGCTTGAGAAGTTCTTTTGAGAGAGAGGCTCGTGGAACAAAATAGGATGGAAACAATGGAACTGAGAAGCATTACTTTCTATAGTGTTATTGCTGAAAATGTGATGCTTTTCCCCATGTGGGGAAGTTGGAGACTAAATCCTACTGTAAAGGAGATTTTACAAACAAAATGCTGAAATCTGCTGAGGAGCTGAGCAGGAACTGGATATAGGTGCCCATGAATCACACCTGCATTTGCTCTGTATCCCATGGGCAAGAAGCTATGGGCATATGCATAAGCATCTCAACTAGAGCTGTGGGAAGCTTTGGGTGGTGACTTGATTCAGAGGAGATTCAGCCTGATTCAGTGGCCAAATCTACAAACTGAATCAGGGGACCAATTAAAAGGCCCAAACCAATTTCAAAGCTCTCCAAAGCTTCAGAAAAGATTCAGAGAACTTTGATGATTTGGGCGGTTCTTGGTGGCTGCAGCAGGAAGGGGCGGGGGAGGAGGGGACCATGGGGGGGACCCTTGCCAGCCTCCCCAAACCCCCCCCCCAACAGCTGTCCCCCACACCACAGCTCCCTGTGCTTTAAAGAAAAGCCCCAGGGCTCACCAGGCACTGCCAGGCAGGGGGGTGATCCCTGCTGCCCCCACTGCCCCAGGCTGCCTGGGGGCTCTGCATGAGCCCCCCAACCCCTCCACAGCTGCCCCACCCAAACCAAGTCCAGCCCTTTAAGAAAAAAAAACCGAGCAAAACCCCAGGACTCACTGCTCCTGCAGCAGCCTCAGGGCTTCAGGGGGCTTGTGCAGAGCCCCCTACATGGTGCAGGGCAGTGAGAGGCAGCAGGGATTGCCCCCCGACCCCCAGCAGGGATGGTGAGTCCAGGGTTTTCTCAAGGGTTTTTTCCCCCCCCCCATAAAGGGCCAGAGCTGGCCTGGGTGGGCACCCGTGCAGGGCCTGGGGGAGGGAGGGGTTAAGGGCTTGTGCAGGGGCCCCCATGCAGCATGGGGCAGTGGGGATCACCCCCCCCCCGCCCAGCAGCACCCAGTGAGCCAAGGCAAAGAGCCAGGAGCTGGGTGGGTGGGGCAGCCATTGCCGGGCTGGGAGGGGATGGGCCTGGCTGATTTAGAGATTTGGCAGCAGCTGAATCTCTGAATCAGATTCAGCTGAATCAATTCAAGACAGGGATTTGAATCACCAAATCGAATCACTGTCCCCTGAATTGGCCGAATTTGAATCCAAAGTGATTACTAGCCACTTTACATAGGCCTAATCTGAGCAATTTATTTTGGGACAAAAGGGGACAAGGTTTTGCCATTCACCATTTGTTCTGAGGTAACTACCCATTTGGACAGTCTTACCCTACTGTTGGTGGAAGCTAAACCATGGCAATTTACTCTTTTGCTGCAGCTTACTGCAGCTTGGTTCCCACTTACATGAGAAAAAAAGCAGTTAGCATGGAGCAGCTGATACACAGTAAATTCAAGGTCTTTATTTTGCAGTAAATTGTTGGTATGCCTAAACCCTCTGACTTTCCAGATTAGTAAGAGTAGAGGACACAAGTATATCAACTGACTTCCCATTCTTAAAGTGGCAGTGGAAAAGCAGCATTAAGCATAAAATAAGCCTGAAGCTTTTTCCTCCTGGCTATGAGAGTCCATCTCATTGTGACCTCCCAAAAGCCATCAACATATGTGAGTGGGAGACTGAAGCAACAAAGCTCCCATTCTCCACCTGTCCCCTTAGAATATTATGAAGCATAAATGCTCATGATTATCCTCAAACCTGCTGTGCCTCAAGAGCTAACATTTGTGCATGGAAAAGGAAGGGGCCCTCTGTCTAAATTCTGACATTTAAGCTATAGCATATATGGCAGATGAAGATTGCTCCAAAGAGGTTTACTTGATATCACAAAGCACAAATAATGCCCATAGCTTGTCCATGTGGGTGAAGGTGTGAAGTCAGGAACTACAGGATGGGTGAGCAGTGAGGCTGCTCTGGAACATGTATTATATAAACGCCTGATCTGTCTACACTGCAGTATAGTGTTGAGATGCCCAACTCAATTTTAAGTGAGCTAGCACAGCACAGAGTTCAGTACAAGGCAACTTACCTACCCAAAGCTAAAATTAGCTTGCAAGCAACTCTGCTGCTAAAGCTAGACTGTTACCAATACCCAACCTACTTTGTTTAAAGCTAGCTTGGGTATCCATACAGTGCGCTGCAAATTGCAGAACAGCCACACCTGTACAGTAAATCGATCAGCAAAATATGGAGACCTCCTCTGCAGAAAAAAAGGCTTGGAGCACTAGCCTAGAAAAAACACATTAATGCCTTCTGATGCTGTTAACAGCCAATGTGATTTGCATACATATTACCATTTCCAGTGTTCCCTCTGAGAGAGTAATCTGGCTAAAAAAAAAAACTCAGAACAAACAACATAATTAAACATACATCGATACTAACTTCAAACTCTCTTACTCTGTATATAACAGATTACTCTCTGCTGGACTTGAAACTTGCCTGAGCTATCATTAGTATCTGATACTGTGCTACACATATTTGCCCTTTCTGAAATTGGCAAGACAAGCCCTGTAATGATGAACTTTGTATCCCTGGTTTCAAGCTCTACTTTACAGCAGATAATAATTCAAGTGTCAGAGAAGAGATTTATATCAATGAATATAATGCTTGTGAGAGCTATAGACCTAATGTCTCATCCAAGATTACAGCTTCCAGAAAGAATGAAACCATGTGTACATACCATACAGACCTAACAGTGATCTTAGCTTAACAGTTATTAGCCCATTACTATAAAAAAAATCTCTCTGAAATACTTCTGCAACAAGATCAACTTAAATCAATTCTACAAAGTTAGCAGCTATCACTCTCATGAAATTAATACTGACCTTCAGAAAATGAAAATAGCAGATTGCATTTCCTTTCAGATGGATACCAAATACTAAACTTACAAATGATCTTATTTAATGCTAAGAGTTGCTTAACCTAAGAGATATTTCACATTGATGTCCAGGCTGTCTATTTGGCTACTACTTTATTGTTCATGCCTGCAAGTCAAATTACTTTTAAAGCCAGAAGGAAATTATAAAAGCAAATCACTGCACTTCACAGCTGGGCATTACCCAACGTTTCAACAATTAATACAATTAACAAGAGCTTCATATTTATACTACCTTAATCTTCACAACAAGCTAAACTATTTGGAATACAATCCAGATATCTGTAAGGCTGATCATGGAAACAATATTATTTATAAGTAGAAGAAATCTCCCTCACTCAGCTCTTCCCCACATTCTTTAGCAAACTATTTAAACATACAAATGCCTATATTTCTTACAGTAATCTGTACTTACCACATAGTCCTATAGCTTTTGGATCACTTGTAGTATTTGTTTCTATGATCATCACCCCAGTACTGTGAAACCACTTTATTCTAATATTTGTTGAGGTCTCAACTGCATACATGAAGCCAGTATCCTCAATTTTAAAACCATATTTTCTAATGGTAGGCCAGGCATACCTTGAATTCACAGTTATCTAAAATAGATACATATGCACACAAAATATAAAAAAAACACCTGAGTAATCTGAATGCCTTAACATGGGAAGCTGTTTATTGTAAGTCATCACTACATAAAACTGCATGCATCTTTTGGAATGAAACTTAAATGGGTTTTACTGTCAGTCTGAAATGTGGATCTGGTTTTCCAAAACACCCTTGAAAGGTCTTTTGTAAATGCTCTGACTTTTAAAGCCAGGCTTGAGTGAGTTTCAAATGGTGCTATTTGTGATTTCAAGTGAAAGCCAACAAAATTCAGTCAATCCTTTGACCAAACAATGCTTTCTCTATTTCTCCAAATGTGGGCAGTGAGGTAGCTAAAAGGACCAGTGAGTCTGATCCTTTGAGATCATTAAAAATAAAATAACTTAACTTTTTTTTTTAATTGAACCTCATTTTTTCTTTGTACACTGTTGGCAACAAAAAAGACTGTAGCATGTTACACTGCCAACAGTGTACAAAGAAAAAATGAGGTCCAATTAAAAAAAGTTAAGTTATTTTTCATGATAGAAGTTGTAAGCTGAACTGCAAGTAAAAAAAATAACTACAAAAACTGGATTTGCCCTTAAGTACATATACAAGAAAAAAGCTAATTAACCACTGGGGAAATAATCTTCCTTTCACTAGCAAGGATCGTGACTTCCAGTTAAGATTAAAATGCTAAAAGCATTGGGAATTTAAAATGATATAAGATTATTAAAATTAAAACATGAAAATGAAAAGATTTCTTGGAAATGTTTTCAATATTAAGTACAAAAGTAGAGAAAATTATGTGAGATAAAGTATTTCTAAGTAGATTAAAACAATGTTTAAATTCTTACAAGCTTTTCCTAGCAGAAGGGTGAATGGAGTTATGAAGACAAAGCAAAGAGTGAGTTATTTCAAGATGGATTATAAATGGTAAATGTTTTAAAGAGTTCATAAGTTAACTAAGAATACTGCCAATGGTTAATGACACTCATTTGCTCTCTGCTTTGATTCAGAAATTGTTCCACCCATACAAATGTTATTATTAGATTTTAGGAGATGTTTTCTACATTTCAACTATAATGCAATATAATAGTTAAAACCGTAAAGAGTGAGATTAGGGGGAAAGCAACATGCAATGTAAAAAGGAAAACAAAACAATAAAAATATAAAATACTTACTTTTCTATTTAAACGATCAACAATAATTAGATTTGACATGTACATTAAATTCAACTTAGCAAAAAAAAACCAAAACAAAACAAAAACAACAATAACAAAACACTAGACCAGAAAAGAGACGGGGTTCAAAGAAAGGTTATGGTAAAGGTTACCAAAAAACTCATGGGATTAGAAATAGAAAAAAATTGGAACTGTTTACCTCAGGGAAGATGCAAATAAGTAGAAACACAAGTGTACCATAATAATAAATAATATACAAGTACCACATCAGGAATATAATTATATTCACCTTCTTAGAGCCCCAAAATTCAAGCGCATTTTATAGATGCCACTTGCAAAAATTGGAAATATTTTTTTTCACACTGTGTAAAATTAGCTGCTGGAAAGTTATTGCCACAAAAGGTCACTGAGGCTCTAGTGTCACTAAGGCCAAAATCTTTAAAAAGTTTAATAGAACACTGGGCATTTATTTTTATAACAAGGATACCCGAGTATTGTAACAAAGGCTAGGGGAAAATAACCCAAGAGTTTTGGAAGAGCATATCATTACTTATGTTTCCAGGTATAAGGCAACATGTAAACTATTTGGATTCAGAGAACTATCGCAGGGTATATCTCATAACTGACTCCTTTGAAGCATCTTGCAACTTCTCTTGAAGTAGCTGATACTGGTTTTGTCCAGGAATGACTACTAGACTACATGCATCATTAGTCTGATCCAATTTACCAGTTCCTATACTCCTTTATGCTATCTAAGTTTGAATACAGAAGTCCCAGAATAAGGATGCTAATAATCAGACATTGATAAACTGGCAGACTATATTGTAAATGTTCATTAATTTTTCAATTGTTTTAAAAACAAGGATGTAGTGTAGAATGGAGTGAGAGTCTGGGTCTTAATACTCACTCTGTCCAATAATGGGGAAGGGGTGTGGGGGGATAGTATTGTTCTTTCTGTTAGATCTTAAGAATTGAAGTTTCCCACAGAAAAGATGAATGCACACTTCAATAGCAGTGTGTCAGATTCACCCACGTATAATTCTTTTACCACTCAACAGCTTAGTTTTGCAATCTATACAACAAAGATAGTACTGACTTACCTACGGTGTTGCATCAAGACTGATGCTTTTGCAGGCAGAAAAAAAACAAAGCCCTGCACCAGCTAAGTGCAAAACACAAATATTAAAGTGTGTTTTATAGTTCATAATAATTAAATACTATTACATTATATACAAACGTATGCAACACACCTGGAGTGTAGTTTTATTCACTGTACTTTATGTCATTGGTCAATTTTATAAGTAAGAGAGATGGTTACCTTCTTCGTATTATTTCTGCAGTCATGGACATGGATACCTATAGTTTCATCTTTAGTTTGGCTAATAATGTAGGATGCTTCCTTAAATAAAGCTAAATGATTCCCATCAAAGGTTACAAAGCTCAGATCAGAAAAAAATGTACAGCGACCTGATTAAAAAACAAAGAAACATATAACTTATTTCAGTGTTTTGGTATGGAACAAAAAGAAAACATGATATAATGTTTCTATGAATTAACCTTATTCATCATAAAAGACATTTTCAGTTATATTTGTCATTGTTATAAATTGATAGTAGAGTCAAATTCTGCATGTTTCAGACAGTGTCCCTTGCAGATATCCAACATAATTTCTTCTTTGTGGCTATTAGAACTACAACCTTGTGGATTTTCTTGGACCCAAAGCTAGAAGATGTAGATGGTGGAAGTTTGGACTTTGACTGGGATCTTATCCTGTTGCTGGGGAGCTCTGGTGGAAAATTATCATCCTTTTCAGTCCTACTACTAAAGCATTTGTGTTTCAAAGGGCCCAGAGTTCTGCTCTCAATGATTGTCAATCAAGAGACCCTGAGCAGCCTTTTGCACCAGCTTCTTCTTGCACTGGTTCTTTGCTATTAGATATCTCATTTAAATTAATGGAAATGTTACCATTTACCTCATGGCAAGAGGACTGGCCTTCTATCCTGTATTAAACCAAGAATACTCTCTAGAATATTTACTTTCTATTCCTACTCTTTGAAATTCCATCTTTAATGCTTAGCCTACTTATGAGTTACAAAACTGAATATAATAAAATGGTAAGTACTGAATAAATAAGTAACACTTACATGCACATTCCCATTTAGGGCAGCATTTGTCACCATTGATTTGAATAGCGAATCCTAGAATTCCACAGCTGGGCTGAGTTACATTGTATGGGCAGTTCAGCGATTTGTTAACCTGGATTAATTGTCCATCCAAGCAAATGTGTTTTATGCACTCATTCTCTGTGATTGGCTAAGGCATATTTAAAAAGACACAGGTTACCATTCTTATCAAGTTCATATCATGATATTTCAACACATCTATTGATAGAACAGGTGAGCCAGATTTTCTGAAATGCCAAACCCTCACAAGCCCCAAGTTAAGGGAACCTGGAGGTGTTCAGAACCCTTCAAAATCAGACCACTACTGAAGCTGGTCTGCTCAGATTTAAATTACAGAGCAGTACTATTGATTTTTAGATACTAAATTCAACAGAAACCCAGAAGAAAAGGCATGCAAGAGCATAAGCAAGGCGGAGGCAAGGATCACAGGGGAGGTGAAGACACGTAAGCAATCTTAATGATGACTATGGGACAGAAAACAATATGCCAACACATAGACTACAGCTGAAAAGGTCACCTCTATAGAGTAAACATGAAATGGCATGTGAAGCCAAAAAAATATTTTCTGCAAAAGCACCACATTAGAAGCTGAGGCTTCAGGCAATGATCTCCTGCAGTAGTTACAAAATCCACTAATTGCACTGGAGTTCCTCAAATTTTAAATATATATAATTGAGATAAGAATATAGTCTCATATTTTGAGGCAGATATTTTTAATACCAAATGCAGAAATATATGGCCCATAAATAGATAATTCCAGCAGTGGTGGCATTATAACTTAGTTGTACATAAATCTACATTCCTGTCTTCTTTACAGATAGGCAAAGAGATAGCCATTAATAATACTACTCACTACACAAGTTTGGAACGTTGATGTTTCTCCAGCTGGCACGAAAACTGATGCTGTGACTTCTGAGATAGCTTCACCTCTTGTTAATCCACGAGAATACTCTGTAGACAACTCATAAAGTGGTTTGGTAGACAAATAGGAAAATGGGGGAACTGATGCAACCACAGTAACATTTGGATGGACTGAGGTCATTAACAATGAACTCTCTGAGGGTGTGCGTCTCTCAGTAACAGATGGTGTTCCAAGTCTGGAAGCTAGAGTAGTGTTGCCTGATAATTCAGCTATAGAAGATATAGTCTTTTGCTCAGATGATGAAGACATGGTGGACAAAACTAATACACCTGTTTTAAAAGGCATAGCAGTTACAGTTGTGGAAAGTGGAGAATAATATGTCTGTACTGTTTTTGAGGTAGGGGTGACAAAACCACTAATGCCTGGAGTCTGAAGAGAAGGTAGTTTTGTGACCAGTTCTGGCCTTATAGATTCTGGTGTTTCAGAGAAGATGCCTTTCTTTGTTTCTGAAACAAACAAATAAGTGGGTTCCAATGAGGTTGCTATTGGTTCTCTTGTCGCTGCTGTTTTTTCTGAAGCAGCTGATACAATAGTGATATTTTGTGTTGTTGTATTGCTTATTACTGAACGTGCTGAAGGAGCAGTTGTAGTTAAAGAAAGAGCTGTAGCTGGCAACACTTTACTTGCTGGGAATGTAGAACTGTAAGTGGTAGTTGAAAGTGGCACTTGCTTTGACAAAACTGCAATCTTCTCTGTAGCACTTTTACTTGTTGATGTGGGTGCTGCTGATGAGACTCTAGGTGTTAAAAACGTATCTGTTAATGACTCTCTCTGGATTGTGAAGGATGTTCTTGATGTGGCTGATGGGAAAACTGATGGAGAGGTTGATTCCGATTCAGGAAACAAGACAACAGAGGTTCTAGTTGTTTGACGAGAATCTAATGCTTTGGTAATTCCCTGCTCTATAGAGTCTAAGACAGTGCCTGTCTTTTGTGTAGATAATGAATAAAATACTTCTTTTTCCACTGTACTTAATGGTGGTAAAGTTGAAGTAGGTTTTAGTGAGGAGGAGAGAGGTCTTGTGCTGAAAGTCAAGGCAGCTGTTTTTCTGGTTGAGGCTGGAAGTGTTGTCTGCAAAACTAAGGAAGTGCTAGGTATGTATGTCAGTTTAACTGCATCAGTTAAGTGTGATACTTTTTCAGTCAAAAGAATTTTTGCAGGTATTATTGTGGTAGGAGATAAGCTTGAAAGAACCCCTGCTGGCTGAGTACTCGTGGTCATTAAAGTTTCTGTTGGAGGCTGGTAAACCGTGGTACTTGATTTGCTTGTCAAAGGAGGCCTGGAAGCTGCAAGAACATGTTCTTTTGACATTTTACTAGTAAAATGTGGAACAGCAGAGGACTCCTTCCTCGTTTGCTCAGAAACGGTCTTTACTGAAGAAGTTTGGACCAAGGAAGAACCTACTGAAGCTGTAGTGAAAGAAGAAGAATCTTTGATTAATGATGTTTGAACTGTAGACATTTCTGTTAATTCATATGGGGAAACTGATTTTTCTTCCAGATACTGAGTGCTGGAGAATGTGTGAAAGAGCTTTAGGAAAGGATATGTAACAGAAGTGGACAGAGTTGGCCCCTCTTTGACTGCTGTCACTTTTGGGGGAGTTACTGTTCTGCTGCTGAATTCAGAGTATGGTGGCAATGTGACGTATGTAATATTTAAAGTGGTATTTGCTAGAATTTCTTTGGGTGATGCAGTTGTCTGAGAGCTTAGTTGTTCAGCTGTAATGGATAGGGTTGAGGCAGTCAGTAAAGGGGGTGTCTCGTTTCCTGCTGAAAAAGTAGATTTGATCATTGAGCTCCTTGGATATAAAGTGAAAATAGTTTCAGATGACGTACGCATAGGACTGGTAGCCCTTGTTGATGCCTCTGTTTGGCGTGTCGATAGTGGAAGAAGGATCATGGTTAAAGATGCTGGGGATCTGGGTGATGAAGCAAATGTAGATGGCTTTCTTGTGTATATACTGGTAGCTTCTCCTGTTTGTGGTATCTCAGGAGATGCTGTCACTCTTTTGGTTACAGCTTCACTGATATCTGGAGATCTAGGAATGGGCATTGTTTGCCGTGAGTCCGTTTTTGTAGTTACCAATGGAACTGCAGTGTCCAAGCCCAAAGACTCTTTTGCTAAAGCAGACGTTTTCATTTCTGATGTTGTCACACTAACAGAAGATGGGAAAATACTTGTCTTGGTTGTACTTATAAACACAGGTGATATATATTCAGTAGTTGTCAAGTTTAGCCCTTTGGATGCTGGATATTCAGTAGTTGATACTGTTTGTAAAGTTTCTCTTGATTCTGTTAAACCTGGAGAAGCAGCAGTTGAAACTGATGGTGAAGGTCTTTCTGCAGAAGGAATTTTTGTAACTGCACTTGACCTGGAGTATAGGGAATATGGAGAAAAATATGAACTTGAAGGATGCTCCACACTTGATGTTGTTTGGGGTACTTCTTTTTTACCAGTTGTAAATGGCAACCTAGTTATTGCTGATGGCAGTTCTTTAGTTTGTACAGCTGTTGTCTTTGCACTTTGAGTGGTGGTAAGGTCAGTTCCTGCAATATCAGTCAAGTTTTGAACCATATATGGGGGATATTCAGTATCTGCTACTGTTACCAGCTGTGTCAATGATGAAAACTCTGTGGCTTTTATTTCTTCCTTAGTTGAAATGGATGTTGCCTTTGTTGTTTCCAAAGACACTGGTTTCATGCTCAGCTTTAGTGTAGTGACCAGAGGAGAAAACGATGCCTCAGAGATATTAGCTACTGTGGGAATGTGTTGCTCCATGCTCAGTTTTTCTGCTTCTGAAGCTCTTGTTCGATTTTCTATTGGTGAGTAGGATGGTAACAAAGAGTACTGGGTCAAATATGTAGTTTTCTTTGTTGCTGAAACAAAAGGAGCGGCTGTAATTTCTGAAGTTTTTTCTGGTTTTAATTTAGTTTCTACTACAGGAAGTATCCTTGTGCCTATTTCTGATGTTTCTGCTACTGTTATAGTTTTGACTGGTGTTTCTGATACTGTTCTTATTGATGGCGTCTCAGCAAGTATAAATGTAGGCATTGGTTTGCTCCTAGTAACTGCATGTGTTGTACTTGCAGTCAGAGGTGCTGTAGCACCCACTACTTTTTCAGAAATACTACTGGTTACTTGAATACCTGAAGAGATTCCTGTAATGGCAGCAGATTTCAAGGGGAAAACATCAGCCGCAGAAGGGAAGCTTATATTAGCTTTCTGCGACACAGAAATTGCCATACTAGTAGTTTTGCCAGAAATAGTTCCAGTTGAATGTGGTGCTGAAACATTTGATGTTACAGATGTGGTTAAAACTGTCATTTTAGATACAGAAACAGTTGGAAATGTAGCTTTTTCTACAGTTGCACTGAGTTGCCACTTTGAGGCACGTGTTGTGTGTGTGTCTTTTAATTCAGGTACGAGAGTTGAAATTACTTCTTTACTAGTTATTGCTGCACCTGAGATGTTGAATGCACTAGATGTTATATGTGAAAGTACGGATGGTGAAGGCTGAATATCAACTGCAGGCTCAATGCCTAAAACCAGACAGAAACAGAAGTTAGTTTGCAGTTTGTTATGCTGGAATCATAACATTATTAAAGTTAGAAGGGATCCATATTAATTTATGTAGTTCACATCTTTTTTTCCATTTCTTTAAGGTCCTAACATGTTTGATCATCAAAAAAGAGTTGGATAAGATATTTTCTTTATATTTAATGTTACTGAAAGTTTTATAAAACAAGAACCTCTTAGTTTTAATTTTTCTTTTAATTTTGTAACTTTTAAGAATGCCTGTTTTAACCATAAAGGATGATAAATAACAATTGAAGATTTACAAACATGGACATTTAATATTATGCACATAACATTATTTTGCCACTTAAGTGGACTGATTTTTACTAATGTTAGATTGTTATATTGGAGGGCTTAGTACTTCTCATAAGTCAGCTTGATTATCTGGGTGCCTACTTGTGGACTTAATTGTCTATATTTAAATAGTCATCTGAAAACACTGACTGTCCCTTATCCCTAAGAAAACTAAATATTAAATGAAATGTAATAAACTGATTTCTTAAACATACAATCTTCGAAATACACGCATCTTTGAGTGACTTCATCCAGTAACATATGGAGAGGACAGGTCGGGACACATCCTTCCACTCTAAAATAAAAATAATCAGTATTAACTATGCAAGCAGTAGCTTTCTGAGTAAATATTCTCACTATATTTCACAGCAATTTGTTTATAGCATCTCGAACAACCACTCCTAACCCTGTTAAAAACTTACCTTATATGTAGAAAAAGAAAAAGCAGGGACAGACAAGTTACTATGTATAATGAAAAATAAGCAGAATAAAGGTAGAGGGTGTTTGGTTTTTGTTTTTGTTACATCAAATGACTGTCATCTTTCTTTGATTAGGTCTTAATTTAGGGTGATCTCCATCTGAAATGTTGCATTAATACCAATACATTTCGGTCTTTGGCAATGGACACCTGATAACTGCCTTCCAAGGACACTATTTTGATCTGTCTGCTACAATGTCTATTAATGTGCTATTCTCCTCCAATGATTCCCTGATAAAATTGTATAGACTCAATGGACTAAACTATGTTCAGTGCCACATACACTGGCTTTGCTATTGCTTGAATTATACACTTTTATTAAATGAAAATAAAGCTACTTACTTTGGTACAACCTGACAGTTCTCTCCCAAAGGGTCTCTACATGTTTTGAAGCATGGGCTTATACAGGCATCATAACGCCACTCACATGTTGAATGGGATAGAAATTGAAATTTGACATCTGGAAAAGTATGCGAGATTTATTATATACACACATTATGGAGAGACGTACATTTACATGTACACACATATGTATAGATCAGTAGTTTTCAACCTGTGGTCCACAGACCCCTGGGTCCAAATACTATATTTAAGGGGTCCACAAAAGATAACTATGATCAATCAAAAGTACGTGACTACCCACACTTACAATTTAAAGGGGCCCGCACCTCCATTAGAAAGATTTTGGGGGACCACAATTGAAAAAAGGTAGAAAAGCACTGATATACATCTCAGATAGATGATTATGCTCATAGAAACAAGTGCTTCTTAGTAGGCAAGCCTACAAGCGTCTTTCCTGTGCTAGTACCTTTGCAATTTCCCCTGGAATCACACAGTAGACCTTTAAAACTGTCATTCTCCAGAACGGCAATGAACATTTTAAAAGTGTATCCACTTCATTTTTACAGAAGTATATACAATCGAAAGTATGACAATGAACTTTACTTGATTCAAGATATAATTTCTTGGTATATAACATAATTATTTGGAGACTGACACTTAAGCAACAATTAACAAATTATGCAGAAGTATCTTTAAAATGCTCATCATTAAAAGTGAATACATTATATATTTCTAGTAATTCATACTTAGCCATCATGGATTTTCTGTGAAAACACAATATGAAACCAATGCGAGTAACACCTATTCAATAATATAATTGCCAATACAAAATTTACAGAACTAGTCATTTTATTTACTGTAGAAATTTAAAATGGTAATGATTTTTTTTTAGTCAGAAAATAGTTTATTTGGCAAGCAGAATCAGCTGATTCAAGGAAGATATCACTTGTTCATAAATTTCAGTTGCTATTTTTCTAGAGGTGAGAAAAGAAATCTTATTTATAATCAGAAGTTACTGATACAAAATAATCAGAAGTTACTGAATTTAAGAAATTTGGAAACCAATTCACTCTTAATAGTTGACCTTTTTAAAGGTGGAAAAAGATTAACCCTTAAAAAGGGGAATATAATACTTAAACAGAAAATATTTTTAAATTTTGAATTATATATACCCGTTAATGTCAGACACAACTGGAAGTATGAAGTGGTGAAATACAGATTTCTCTTATGCATCACAAGCAAGCATGCTCCAAGATTTATAAAAATACAGTGTACCAAAACAGTATATCACATAAAACCTTTGCCTGTCACTTAAAAACTGATATCCTCTCATAGAGAAAGTATAAAAAGAAAAATACATAAAGAACTCGGATCCCAGATGAGTGTAAATTAGGAAGGGCAAAGATTGTGGTGAAGGTATGTGTACATACAAAGATAGCTTAAAGTTCTCCATGGCGCTACCCTGATCCTAGTATATTTGAATGCAACCCCCTCTACATGTTACAGGGATTGTGCAAGTACCTTAAGACCAGCTACACATGCAAAGTAGCTATCACACAATAAAAGCTTTAACCAGCTACGAAGTTAGACCTTGAAAATAAGTACTAACTTTACAGCAGGGTTTCTCCTGCTGCCAGGAACCCCGTCAGCTGACAGGGCTCTCAACCACAGGGACGCACCATGCCCAGAGTGAACTCCCTGGCCCCGGAGAATCATGGCAGCAGCAACCTCCAAGGCTTGGAGGTGCGCAAGACACCCCAGCCCAAATGTGCAGCTGGGACTGAGTCCCACACCAAACAGCGCTCTCAGTGGTTGCACCACATGGAGGCATCATCCTTACATAATTGCAATCCTTTCTAAAATAATTAATTTGGCCATAAGGGCATATTATGCCAGTAGGGCAACCTGGAATAGAGCAGCTCTACTGCATAGAAGTTTATATTAGTAATTAACAGGACAACATTTAACACCTGGAAATATTGTTCAACTCCTGGTTACCATTTTAAATGATGCCCAGCATTCCTGCCTGAGCACAGTTGTCTTGATCTTTGCTTGAATTAAAAATAAAGGATAAGTCTCTTTCATTTACTGCTGTTTTACTCCAGTTCAGAAACATGTAATGCTTTTTCCAAAAAAATCAGTTTCTTTAGAAACAATTCAGAAATTATTTCTCCTAGCAGCCTAGGGACATTTGCACTTATGTTTAGGTATATGGGGTTTTTGGTTGCAGCCATGTTGGTCTAAGGACATAGGCAGGCAAGGTTTTTTTGGCAGATGTGTTTTTTTATTATATGAACTCAGTAGTTGGAACAAAGTTCTTTGCAAGCTTTTGGGCACAAGCACCACTTTTTCAGGCATAGGGAAACAGCATAAATAAATACAGGGAGACTCTGCCTGAAGAACGGTTCTTGTGCCCAAAGGCTCCCAAATAATTTTGTTACAACTACAGAGTTGGTCTAAAAAGATGTTACATCTACCCAAAGAACCTTGCCTGCCTATGGTTACGTATTACACTAGTTCAAGTCCCTTACCTTGCAAACCATTTCTTCTCCAAGTTAAAGGAGTAAGAGCTAACTCCACAGTGGGTAATAATCAAAAGAACTAAAAGAAGCTGAAAGACTAAAATATGCTGTTTTTACTGATAATAACTTTACATTCCTTGTCACAGTGGGCTCCGCCAGGGGGGGCCGTGATCCCCTTGAGGTCCCTCTCGCCACGTCTAGGCCAGCCCAAGGCACCCTCAAATTCTCGCCCGTCACATTTTGGTCTTAAATAGGTTTGGGAGGCTGCCTCATACCTCCTTGGGCACAGCATATCGGGACCTCTGTCCCCATGATCTCCCG
Organism: Caiman crocodilus; assembly: GCA_030014935.1. Classification (NCBI taxonomy): domain Eukaryota; kingdom Metazoa; phylum Chordata; order Crocodylia; family Alligatoridae; genus Caiman; species Caiman crocodilus. The sequence continues at coordinate 106,112,457 of JAGPOW010000304.1, read as the reverse complement.
GACTGTCCGATGGGTGCTCCCTAGACACCCTAGCCTTATGGGCTATGCGTGGCTCTGACCAACCCCTAATACCACACCCCAAGCCTCGCGGATGTACTGGACGTTGGTTTGTCTCCTGTATATTCTAGCCCACTCTCGGGCCTTCTCTGTATGCTCGCACACTCTGGGCTTTCCCTGAAATACTGCCCTTCTCTTGGGCTCTCTCTCCAATGCAGCCCCTCTTACTAGGGCCCTCTGCACCCCTCTGCACCTCTGCACCCACACTGGGCCTTCTCTAAAACAACTGAGTCCACTCTGGGACTGCCTAACAAGCCACCGGTCTCCTCGGCCCACCGCACGTCTACCCTCTCTACTGCCGGGCGTACCGTGCTGCTATCCCCTTTGACCGGGGACCACCGTAGCACATACCCTTCTCTGGAGGCGCTGTGCTGCTAACCCCTTTTCTCCGGGTCCACTGCAGCACCCTGCCCCTGACTGAGGTCTATCGCCGCACTAGCCTATTGCCGGGCTC
>JAGPOW010000304.1:106046584-106111846 GCA_030014935.1 Caiman crocodilus | reverse complement strand
GTCCTAAGTTTCTCAAAATGCTGCCCCCTTCTAGGGCTTCTCAATAGCGTTGTCCCTCATGGGCTTCTCAAATAGTGTTGCCCCTCTTGGGCTCCTTAAAATACTTCCCCCTGTCTGAGGCCCACCATTCCTATACCTGGGCTCTTCCAATGACCCTCTCTGGGCCTGGGGTCTCTGCACCCACAAGTTGCGCTCTTCACTGGTGCTGTGCCCTCACTGGGCTTCTCCAAATGTTGCCCCCTCTCTGGGGCTTGCTGCGCCCAAACTGGCGCTGGGGTCCCCCCGCCACTGGGGGTCCCTTTATGAGGCCTCCTCTCACCCCTTATAGCCTCACCCAAACCACCAGTGTAATACAATCACTAACAAAACAAAACACAAGCTTCTGGCTATAACTTAAACATAAGGCACCTGGCCATACCAACATAAGCCTCCTGGCTACTACTAAATGATGTTGCTCCAGCCTCTGGAGCCATCATCCTACCCTCTGCTCCAGCAGTTGCTACAGCGCTTGCATCTCCGCTCCATGAGCTCCTGCCCCTCTCACAGCTGGCAGGAAACTGCCAGCTTAGCCTTGGCTCTAGGCTTTATAGGAGCCAGGCCCTGCCCCTTCACGTCGGCTGACTCACATTAGTTGCCCTGGCAACTTGCAACTGTGCTCATTATCCCTGCTAGGGCTTTTCCCCAGCAGTTTTCCCACACTAGGAGCGGGGCAGCGATGTGCGCCACAACATTCCTATTGTTAAGAATGAAATACATTCGATGGTCCACTCTGCAAAGAGCCTCCACATGACCTCTGACAACTTCCAAAATGCGCACACTTCCTGTGAAGAGAACCAAGCAACCTTCGCTTATTCAAATACTAGAGTTAGATCTTCAATAATGGTTACATTCTGCGAACCAGATTAGATAAACAGAATGAGGCCACTAGATGTTAAGCAGATGCTAAGCAGCTCCATATCCCAGTAACTCCGGAGTTGCAAGTACGTAACACTTTTGAAAATCAAGCCCAAAGTTTTTTAAAAGTACGTATTTCAAATCACATATTTATCCATGTAGTATATCCAAGAAAGCAGCTTCACTAGTGTGACTCCTTTCCTGTACGTAACACATCCTGATCCCAGGTGCAGCGAGGTGCCCCTTTCAAAGACATTCCCAGGGTGTTCTTACACTTTCAGGAATGCCATTCATCCCCAAGTTGGCTTCTGCTTGACTACTGAGAACAGACTGAAATGCTCCAGAGGTCACTTCCCTGACCCATGGTACCTTACCTAGGTCTTGCCAGCTCACATCCTTGTCCACTCATTCTCAGAAAATTGGTATCCCCCTTTCTGCAGAAGATGCCTGCCTGTCTAGTTAAATGCTGTGAGATCAATTATTATTGACTGTAATTCTTATGTCAGCCTACTTAGGCCACTAGCTGAGGGCCTAAAGTCCATGGGCCAGATCTGACCCGCCACATGAGTGGATCCAGTCCATGGCTGTGTTCTGCATGGGGCCAAGCCCTGCCCACTCATGTCAGGACAGTCTGCGCTGGGCTCCCATTGGTGCCAATGGCCCAGCCCCAGACAGCGTGTGCAGCTTCTGGCAGGGTTGTTCCCAGTGTGGCTACAGCCAGGCATTGCTCTGCTTCCCTCACCTCCAGTGGTGGTCCTGCTTCTGATCTTGCCCCTGCCATACCACACTGCTCTGGGCTGAAGCTTCCTGCTTCCCCACCAACCAGAAGCATCATGTAGCAACATGGCAGGGGCAGAAGGAGCCACCACTAGAGGTAGAGGGAGCAGGACAGCACCTGGCCAGGCTGAGCTGGGTTACAGGCTCCCACGGGAGCAGGTGGGGCTCAGTCCCACATGGGGCACTGCAGGGACAGCAGGAACTGCACTGCCCAGGTGAGTTCTGCTGCACATGTTCCCCACCCCACACCTCCCCTCTACCCACAGCAGGCTATCAAGACCTAGTGCCCAGGCAGCCCTCCTCCCCCCACCCCACACACACGTCCTGCCCCATCCCTCACACCCCACGCCCCCCAGACATGTCACTCAACCTGGCCGCAAGATCCCACGCTTGCCTGCTCCTGACCACTGCTCCCCACCTGCCTGCAGCCCCATAGGGTGTTTTGGTGAGCTGTTCTATATGTGTTCTTTCATCTATTACCCTTTTGTACAATCATTGTAAAATTGTTAGTTTCTCCATCACCTTTGCCATGATAAGGCACTATTATAACAGCTCAAGAATACTACTCTACAGCCATTGCTGACATTGTACGATTAGGTAAAGAAACTGTTACAGTCTTTCTTGTCCATTGAGTAAAATAATTTATCCACATTTTTCCTGTTGTCACTATGAAACATAATACCAAAATATTAGACATCTTTTCACAATACTACACAAAGGTAAGAGGAAACATTGGACCTGTGTGAAGGATTCAGCACAACTAAGTTTTCAAATAATCAATGAAATAATGGTGTGGGCATGAATGCTACATGCCCCTGGATGCTGGAGGGGCACATCAAGCTCCCACAGGTGGCAGCGGCACTGTCAGTGGCGGGAGCATGGCGGAGGCAAGCGGAGGACTGCCGCAGCCAGCCGCAGCACTGTCGGCAGTGGGAGAGGAGGGAGTGGCAAGCTCCAGCAGCAGCCAGCAGTAATTGCAGACCGTCCAGAGATGCTGCTGGCAGTGTTGGTGACGAGGGGGGGTGTGACTAGCAGTAACTGCCTGCAAGCACCGCTGACAATGTGAGCAAAGGGTGCACCACACCACTCATGGACTGCACATGCAACTGTGTGCATCCCCTATATGTTGCCAATGGGCATGGGAGAGATATGGGAAGACAAGACAATATGCAACTGCAGCATGGGACTAACCTGCAACATAGCATCCCAATAGAAATGTGAAGGCTTTCCCAAACAGATCCCTACTCAGCTTCCCCCCCACAAATCTTAACTATTAATTCAACAATAAAAAGTTCCAGAAATATAGTCACAAGGTTTATTATGATAAATAGGCCTATTATGACACAATGTAGGATATTTCCTCAGCCTGACACGCTGTATTGACCAAACATTAGGTTACACAGCGTCTTTCACCTTCAGGGTGCTTTTAGACTTGTGAAAGTGCTTTGTTCCTTTACATATGCCTACATATATAGAGAGGGTATTAGCTGTTAGATTTTAAAGGATTGCATACTTTTTCCTACGTGGAATATTTGGAGTTGCGCACACAAGGGTATGGTATGTGAAAGAAACTTTCTGCATCACATTTTTTAACAGGATCTGGTAAAATAAAGGTGCATACTTGTAAGCTGCATTCTCTACTTCTCCAAAAACATGAGTGGGCAGCAGGTGAAATTATGAATGTTGCTGACTAACACATTTCCAAAGACAAATGTGGGGCCACTGCAAACCTTCCGTTCCAGATAAGGAATATGAATAGGGAACAGTTATAGTTATTATAGTTGCCCCCTGGGAGAAAACAGAACTAGCTCCAAAAAAAACATTTATCACTGCCATTTCCAAATACTCCAATAAATTCTGTATCAGGTCTTTCCTCGGAGTAGTTCACACTGCAACATGGGGAGCATCGTATTTTCTTGTCAGGTACGTTGCATTATGCATTTTTAAAGGTAAGATATCATCTTAATTCTGTGTCTTCTAACTGATGGCCAGAATTAAAAGCAGACTTAAGTAACTGGTGTTGTGACTCCTCAAAGGGAGACACAAAGTATTCTCAACTACCAGTGACTGCAATGGGAGCTTAGTACATTACATGAGATGCTCTGCAGCATCTCTCAAGATTGAAGCACACTGACAACCTAACCTTCCACTACTACAGCATCATTAATATTATTGTTCTTGTTTCATAGAGTGTCTGGAGGCCTCCAACCAACTCAGGGACTCATTGTGGTAAGCTCTGTTCAAGCACACAACTAAAGAACATAAGGATTAAAGAACATCAGCAGAAAAAGAAAGATTATCAAAGGCATTTAAACATTCATCTTAGTGACCTGGTGCAGATGCTTCTCTCACTCTCCTGTATCAGTTACATAATTAACTTCCATGGTAAACCTAGTGACAATTCAGATTGTCATTACATCTGCTGCTCCTCCATGACAGAAAATGTAATTTCTTTTCTGATATTAACAATTTTACCAGTGTCGTGATCCAAAGTTTCTGGGCTGCCATAGAATGCTAAATCAGCCATTTCCACTTCATGCTCCCCATTACTGCAATGGTTGTGTTCTTGCCCCAGGTAACAGAAATACCAGTTTACTGGGGTTGGGGCAACAGTGCAGCTCACTCAAAACAATGGAATATTGAGTGTACAGCAATGGAACAATGAATTTACAGACAACAACTCAAGCCTCTTATATCAGGCATGTTTCTCTATAACGGATTTGTCATGGTATTTGAAAGGAACCATATGTCTTCCGATGAAGTCTACCAGAATGTTTTCCAGCCAGTGACAGCAAATCCTTAACAGAATAATAGGCTGTGCTCTGGATGACAGTCATTCTAGTTTATGTATCGAACAAGCCCGCATTTTCTCTATTTAAACTAAATACATGAGTACTTCAATCACAGCTGATGAACATATTATTACAAAAAGTTCTTATGTAAATATGGGTATATATTTTTTGGAAAAAGGAAATAGTAAAAAAAAATGTTTTCTCAAACCCATATTTTGTTTTGTCAGCTAGTTTGACACTGGATAAATACTTTGCTCTCTATAATTTAAGTATTATCTTCCTGATTTTGGACATTAACTTCTCCAGTTTTATGATATGATCTCTTATGAAGCATTAGGCTAGGATCAAAGTATTCTTGACGGGCATTTATACGTATACCTTTGTCTGCTCCAATGGGCCAGAAATCCAGCATGTTGGAGCAGACTTGATTAACTGAGTTTGTGGAACATGCGAACTGACATGCCCAGCACTGCGTCGCATGCATTTGTATCAATGGCAAAATGCACGTCAGCACTAAGAAAATGCCTTTGATGCATTTTAGTTCAAAAGTGTACCACCACCATTTTCTCAGCACTGATGTACATTTTGTCATTGATACAAATGAATGCTTTTAAAAGTGCCCAACGCTATCACATGCATGGGTACAAATGCCCTATGTTCATAAGAAAGGGGTGTGCACCCACCTGATTTGGTACACATGCTCTCTAGCAGCCTTAGAGCATGTGCCAAGTTCAGGCCTTGGGATGTATCCCTGAGACTTGGATGTTGGGCTGCGTTCAATCCTGAAGGAGGCCCCAACACTCACCTACCACGACTTGATCTTCCATTCAGTAGTGCTACTCTCCCTGGCAGAAACTCGTGGACTGGGTGCTGCCGCTTGTGGGTGTTCTTGGGGCTCCACCTCCCCTACACCCCAGCCATACGCCAACCTTCGGGATGATCAGGTGATAGATTGCCAACTTTGATGTTCACTCCTGCTCTTGCTCCCTTTTTGCCCAACCCTTGGTGTTTTTCTTTGCTGTGAGTGTCTATGGGCATGGGACCGATCTCGTTCCAACTTGTGCTCGGGCCTTATCTTTGGGACGTCCCATTCTATGGGGCTTCCTCTGTGTCTCTTCATGACCTTGTGGGTTAATTGGGGATGCCTTCCCCGGTTCAGGCTGTGGGTGCCCTTCCAGGTATTAACGTAAAACACAAATAAAGAGAAAGAAAAGGAACAGCAGGGATTCAGGCTTCAGCCTGCCCACTCACGGCTCCAGTGTCCGTGGTCATCAGGATCCCTCAACGCCGTCCTCCTTGGTCCAGCTGCCCTGCCAAGCTGGGTGTTTATCCTTCAGGGGAACTGGGACTCCTCTGGTGAGTCCCCATCTGGTCCCCCACTGATCTGTTGCCACTGTGACCCAATAGCCTGGAGAGCAGCTTTGCCTCCTGTCCCAGGCTTAGCTGCTGCCCCCGTCATTTTCCCACCGCTGGCTTTTAAATCTGCCAAGTGGTGGTTTTTGATGACGTCATCTGCCAGCATCGCTCCCAGATGCAAATAAAAGCAGCTGAGGAACCGTGCTGGCAGCTGTTCTCGATGCAGTGTGGCTTTTCCTGTCAAACATAAGTAAGCCCCCTCCTTAGGGCTTTTGCTTTTGTTTTTCTGGGAGCTCACCCCAGCCTTGTGTCCTGCCATGAGAGGGGTTCCCAGGACCTCCACATTTGTGTCCCACTGAGACAAGCTGGTTAGAAGATTGTGGGCAATCTTTTCCAATGTTCAATTATTTTGGTTATTCATCTTAAGATAAATAGAGCCTAATCTAATGTCATACTGAAGAAATTACATTCTTGTTAGCTTCAATCAGAGTACAGGCTACCTATCACTTCTTTAAAAAAAAAAAACCTCAGATGTTGGGTATTCAGCACAGATTACTCAGACAGTAAAACACATGCTTGCGCGCACACACGCATGGTGGCCACTTGAAAATGTACACCTTGTTTTCTGTGTCTTTTCTCATTGGAAAGAGGAACAATATAATATAATTCACTTATTTTTCTCACTGGGGTACTGAGAGAATTATCATGTTGGTGTACTTAGTTCCTGACCAGTCAGGAAGAAACAGATCTGACTGAAAAGTAAAAAACAAACCTGAATCCAAATTTATAATATAAATTATATATGTACAGAAATAAGTTGGTCTTGAGGGCTTACATATTCCAAGGGGTAGTTGGTACTTTGTTTGCCCGTCTATGTTTGAACTCCTAGTCTCCTACAATTATTTTGCTAAAGAGGAAAAAAATATAGTCAAACTTGAACAGGAAATTTACTGCTTTGTGGATTTCTTTGTTTTTTTATTAATAAATATAATCTACTCTCTTGCTTTGAAGGTACCTCAGCTGAGGCAAATTCGCATATATACAACTACAGCATGTCATTGCTTGGCTCTACATTGGCTTGGAGATGCATGTGGCATGTACAAGCAAAAAGTCTATAAAGTACAACAACATGTAGGCATACAGAAGTCCACACAGCACCTGAAAGAACTGGACAGGAAGGCAAGAATGATGGAGAAAAACTGGATTTAATGGGAAAGCACTCAGCAAGTCTTACTATCAGCATATACAGTTATCTATTTTAATAATTAAGTATTTGAACTTTGTAGAACTGACCTATTTACTGATGATTCCTATTAATCCAGGATTCATTTACACCTACACCTCTTGTTCTCTATGTGTTGACAATCACACTCCAAATTTATTTCACATTGTTTGTAAGTCTTTTGTTTCTTCCATTTGCTTTGGATTTTCACTTTGCTAAAATAAAATTTATTACTGTCAATTGGCAGTGTCTTCTCAGAATCCTGACAGTGTAAATCAAGAATAACAACTTAGATAACTGGAGGCAGTTAGGAAATTGTCATTGAAAGTTTCTAGTCAAAAATAATATTTCATAGGGAAAAAAAAGGAAAATTGCACCGATTTTGATGGAACGCTGTTTACACACACACACATGCGCGCGCGCGAATAAAAAAATACAAAAGGGGTAAAAATCAAAGTGAAACATTTCACTTGATCCAAAATGACTTTTAGAAAAACATTTAAAGGAAAAAATAAAATTTTACCTTTTCATTCTTATGTTGGACAATTATTTAGCAAAATCACAATTTTTTCCCTGGTATGTCAAATCCATTTTCTGACCAGTTCTGTTTAAAAAAAACCTGCAGCACAATACTACTTAAAGACTTAGAATTTCATGCTTCTAATCACATGTCTGAGGGAATCTTATCTACCCACTTGCACAGAAATACCAACCTCTACCCATCTGCTTTAAGCTCCTACACTGAAATATGTAGGCCAATGTAACAGATAAAATGAACTGGATAATACCCAGACAAAATATCATCAAAATCCAAACATATTTATCAAGCTCTCAGGAAGTTTTACATTAGTTGCCTCGCAGATGATGATGATGTTGAATTAATACTCCGTTTCAGTTATAACTACACAACATCCTCATTGCTTATTCATACAAGTATACAAGGTCAAGGGTTCCTGTCTGTAATATAAATAGCAGAAAATGATGTTGCTACTGTAAAGAGAGCTTGATGCTGAGAGATGCTGAGCACCTGCAGTTCTCATTGATTTACATAGCAGTAATTCAACATTCTACAGGCTCAGAATAGTGATTGGACTATTGAACAGTCACTTGGACTGATTAAGCAAAAGAGTCCACTCTAAACATGGTAGCACTTTATAAAGCCAAACCAAGAAATTTTAAATTATGCACTATACAGGCTAAAACAGACTATGACAAATTAAAGGTGAGGCAGTCAGTCAAAAAACCTGCTATCTCATTAATCATGAAAGATCCCATTATTAAAAAAGGTAATTCTAACTCACAACAATTAATGTAACTTTTATTTTTATAGCATTTTATCTTGCTATATCTATTTCTGTAAAATAAAAATAAAATAAAAGCATATTTAATTAAGAAAGATCTGATTCTTGTCTAACACATGCACACACACACAAACCTTAAGACTTCATTACCTGATGTGTACATGTATATGAGTGCGTATTCAAACTGTTTTTTGGATTATTGTTACTATTGTTCTTAATTCTTGAAATAAAGTCTTATGGCTCAAGCAAAGAATTGAGTTAAAAGAACTGAATGTTCCTCTAAACTCTACAGAAGACTTTATATGGGATCTTGAGCACAACACTCAAATTCTCCATACCACATACTATTCATATGGATGGTGAATGGAAGATAATCCCACTAAACTCACAGAGATATTATGAAGGTAAGCACATAAAAATAAGTTATGATACTTAAATAACTGCAATAGTTTATTAAATGTAAAAGATTGAAGGAAATCAGAGATAAATTCACAAAAATCATCATTTCTTCATATTTCCTTATTATCCAAATATTTAAAATTAGGGCTGTGCAAAGCATCAGGTGCTGATTCAACTTGGAGGAGACTCAGCCCAATTCGGCAGCCAAATCTCCAAATTCAAATCAAATTGGGAGACCAATAAGAAGGTCCAAATCAATTTGAAGTTCTCCAAATAGATTTGAAAAGGATCTGGAGACCTTTGGAGAGATTTGGGTAGTCACCACTTGCCGCTGCAGGAAACTGGACCCAGACTCCATACAAGTAAGTAGGGGGCAAGGAGAGGAGCTAAAGGAGGGGACCAAGGGGTGACCCCCCACCAGGCCCCATCCTCTGCCTGCCAACCTCCACCCACTCTCTCAGCACCATCAATGGCTGTGCCACCCACCCCCAGCATCCTGCTCTTTTAAGAAAAAGTGATAAAAAAGCCCTGAATTCAACCAACTGCTGCAGCAGCCACTGGGGCCTCTGAGGCCTCATGGCAGAGCCCCCTTATGAGCATGGGACAGTTGGAATTGCTCCCCAACCTGGCAGTATCTGGTGAGTGCAGGGCTTTTTTTTTTAGGTAGGGCAGCCATTGACTGGGACTGGGAGAGCAGGCAGGGAATGGGGCCTGTTTGATTCAGAGATTTGACTGATTCTGCAGCAACTGAATCAATTCAGGACAGTGATTCAAATCACCAAACTGAATCACTGTCCCCAAAATCAGCCAAATCTGAATCTGAAGTGAATACTAGCTGCTTTGGCACAGGCCAATTAAAAAATATATGTTCTCTGTGGATTGATTGTTATTATTATTTGATGTTCAATCCAAGTGTCTGGTCATCTAAGTCTCAGTATATCCTTCTTGTCCCTTGACCGAATGACTATGTAACCACTACTGATGAAAATCTCTGTGAGTGTGTGAGTGATCACTTAAAATCTGTTTACTGAATTATTATATATCAGATATTCTAATTCAGTTTCCAACTCTAGTGTTTGTAGGATTGGAACCAGGAAACAAATGCAAGCATGGTGAAAGCAACTGTTTTTAAAAACTGACATGGTCATTCATAGACAATCCTGTGCAGTATTAGCCATTCACATCTGTGTAATTTATAGTCAATATACTTCAGTATGATAGTATTTATTGCTATGAAACTAGAAAAAAGTGACCCTTCAACTGACTTTGGGCAAACGTGTATAACTGTCGCTGTGTTGATCATGTAATTTAGAATTCTTTCTTTTCGATGCATGTCATAGAGGATGAAGACGACTCATGAAGAGCCTTCTGGCCAGGGGGACTTAGAGGGCCAATTATCTGACTCCCAATATTTATCCTCTGGTTCCTCAGGAATAGCTGTTCCCAGTTGGAGAGTTTCTGATCTAATATGCAAAGCATTTACAATAGTCAGCAGGAAACTCAATCTGCCTTTGCCTGTGCACTCTGGAGCTGGTGTAACTTTTCCATTAACTTAAACAAATGCTGCTGTATTTTTAGACCATGTAATTACCCTACATCAGCAGACTGGCCCTTGTGAAAGTACACTGGAGAAAGATTCAAGCCCTGTGTTTCTGTGCTTATAAAACTCTGAAACCTAAGTCCTCGGATGTGGTGATTAATGAAATGCCTCTTGATCATTTGATCTGATCTCACTTGCTGAGGTAAATTGTTTTAGGTTTCCATTGGCATAGATAGGATTTTTTGGCATAATGACTGGAGGGCAAAGACCTGACACTTGAAAAGACATACCATTCTGTGTTAACGCATGACCACTGAGAATTATAAAACTTTTTAATGTTCTTCATTCCCCACTAAAAGATAAAAGACCAAGGAGACGTATTTGCTCTGCCTGAAAAAAGGTCTTTGCTTGAAATGTATGAACATCCTGGTAATAGCATTAGCTCCACATATTCTGCCATTCAAAACCTCAACAGCTTTGTGATTAAAGGCATTTGTCAAAAGGCAACAAGCATTTGGCAATGACAAAATCTGTCATTTTTTGTGGAGTTGGAGTGTGCCAGTCAACAGCTGCATCAGGCTGTCATCATAACATACAGCAAAACATCAGCAGATTCACAATGCCACCATTAACACTTTAATTCAATGTTTTGATAACACAGAGCTCCACAAGGCATACAGTTGGCCTCTTCTGTCATATAAGTCAATGCTGGCTTCAGATACGTCTGTGCATAACACCAGGGATTTATAATAGTACAACTAGGTCAGGTGATGCCTCATTTGTTGCAATATTTCATTTTCCCTTTCTTTGCTTGTAAAAGCTATTATTTCAGTTACAGAATACAGAATGGAGGCCTATTGTGACAGATTTTCACTACAGGGTGATCTGTGAACATATATATATATATTGCAGCAGTCAATGAGATACTGAACCATTTATAATGGTATTGCAAAAAAGACTAATTATGTAAAAATAATATATATTTTACAGTGATTTTCAAGAAGCATGTGTCACATGCACAAGCCATTGTACTGAACAAGAAGAATTTATTATTGAGGTCATAAAGAATATGTGGCTTAAACATACTGGTATTCATTATAAGTAGCTGCTGAACAGATATATTTATGAAAAACAATCTGCTTTGTTTCATATATAAACAGCAAAACAGCTTCGCTCGCTCTCTCTGTGGCTTAAATTCCCCTTTATTACAGCACCTAAATAGTTCCCAATTAATAACAACAATAGCTAAAAACAATTAGCAACAATAGCAATCTTTTGCTTCCAACACCATAGAAGAAATAATTTGATTAATTTGTATGGTGCTTTTTGGTTGATTTGTTATCAGTTCTTGTTGGAGTAACTTCCATAGCCTTGATCCCACGGTCCTAGTCCTTAGTGAGGACAGCAGTGAAAACAGCAGAATGATGTGGTGATAGCACCCTGCACTAGGGAGCAGAAAAGGTATTACATTTCATGCCTGCTCAAGATATTTCAGGACTTATGACTATGACATTTAGAAATTAATCCTATTCAGGAAACTACTAATGCACTGCCACAAATAAAATACAAATAAGGATTCCAATAACAGAATAAGCATGTGTCTACATGTCTGTATTGTGGGGTAAGAGGAAGGCAGCAAGACCTTGAAAACCTATTATATTCACCACAAAAAGGCCATCTCTGGAATCATTTTCCTGCTTGTCTCCTGATTTTCTTAAATTAATTTCTGTTGCAGCACATTTTTTTTTAAATATCAACCAGAGTGTTTATTTCATCCCTTTGCATCTACTTTTCTAATATATACAAATGTATGTAGTTTGTCGCATCTCTTGCATTTTGCTTTTCCTTTCGTCTTTCTTTTCTTCTACTTTTTCATCATTTCCTGTCTTTTCCAGCCTGCTTTCCACTCAACATAATTTTGACTAACATGCAATCTTTGTTCTCTCATTCTCTTTCTTATGATGTATTGTGGTCTATTCCTCTTGCTCCCAAGTCTCCAATCACTTCTTCTTTCTCTGCTAGCTCTGTTATCCTCTCTTCCATCTCTTCTTCTCGCTACTCTTCTTCTTCCGCTAACAACTCACTGGGTGCAGCTACACGAGACACTTTATTATGCAGTAGAGCAGTTTACTGCCCAGTAAGTGTGCACATCTACATGTGCACAGGCTTACTGCACAGTAAACCACTCTAAGCACAAGTAATTTTGCTACATGCAAATGCAAGTAGCAAATTTACTTGCAGTTAGTTATTGCGCAGTAACGCTCACTTAGACATCTGACCAGAAGCAACTCTGCTTGCAGTCAGCCTTACTGCAGGGGGCAAGCGATTGCTTCCTGCCCCCAGGAGCTACCTGCTGCCAACACAGGTTCTGCCACCAGAGTCTAGGTGGGGACTATGTCCCCCTGCCCAGCAGCAGGGAGCTGGGAGATCCTTATCTCTGAGGGCCAGCTCTGCGATTGGAGGGCCAGCACTGAGAAATCCATATCTCTTTATCCTTATAAGGATCTCCCAGCGCCGGCCCCACAGCTGTGGAGCTTGGGCTGGGAGATGAGGATCTTCCAACCCTTGATCTCCAGTCATGAAGCAGGGGGCTGGAAGCTTGTCTCCCGCCCAGCTCCATGATTGCAGAGCTGGGCAGAGAACAGACTCTCCAGCCCTTGCCCTGAGACTGCAGAGCAGAAGCAGGGAACCGTCCTGGCCAATCAGGCAATCAAGGCATGAGGCTTGGAAAGAGCTGCAGGGGAGGGACAAATCCCAGCCCCGTGCCATGATCTTACCTGTGGGGCAGCTAACAGTGAGCAGCTGGCTAGGCAGGCAATCTCCACACAGCTAGGGGTGCACCACTAGCTGCCCCACTAGCAGATCAGAGCAAGGGACTGGGATCTACCTTTCCCCTGAAGCTCCAAGTCCCCTGCCCCTGATCGGGGAGCCAGGGCCAGGTGCTCCATGCTGCTGGAGAAGGGGGACATTGTCCCCACCCTGGCAGCAGGCATCCCCCCCCCCGGGCAGGGAGCAATGTCCTAGCTCAGTGCTCCATGCCAGCCCCTGAGCTAGCACCCAAGGGGAGCTTAGCCCTCCCCACAGTGGCTGTAGGGGCCCACTGCAGGAGCAAACTGCTGCCACTTCCCTGCACATGTAGACACCTTCCCGGAAGTGTTAACTCTCAGTAGTTTACTTCTAAGTAAACTGCTCCCAGATCTAATGCACATGTAGACACACTCACTCATACTCATCATCTCTACCTATAATATCACATAAAAGTTTTTTGCCTTTGGACACCCTTTAATTCTCAAAATTTGCTCCTAATATCTTTGGTCACAGCATCTGATGACATGAACTTAAGTTCACAAAAGCTTGTGCTCAATATATATCTTATATTAGCCTATAAAGGTGCAAATCTACCCTACTTTCTTCTTTGGTATCAGTCATTCAGAACCATATCCTAGTTCTATCTGTGCCTGCAGAACAGAGATTAAAATAGTTTCACAGCATTGCCAAGAACAGTATGGGCAGAATCCTGTTTTGCTTTCCATATCCAAGTGGCAGCTTGAAAACTGACATTTTTTACATATATGCAGTTTGTGAACCTAACTCCATGTGTACTCTGGATCCTTAAATGTCCACAAAGCTACTGACCATGCACAGTAGGCTGTTCTCTGGCCAGAAAGGTACTTGAACATAAGCCCCATAATTCTGTCCTAGCAAAAATGAGGCAGAGGGGCCTCCCATGCTTTAGCTCCAATAGCAGAGTGGTTAGGCCATTCCCCCAGAAAGTGGAAGACCCAGCTTCTAGACTTCTACCTCACATAGAGGATGTTTGAACCTGCATCTTTGGCCTTCCCAAACCAATCACAGCAGCCAGAAAATGACACCACAAGTTAAGCATCGTTGCGTCACTTTTTCAGTCCTCCCCTTAAAGCTGAGCCACCATGCTTTGCATTGGTTCCACTGAATACAATAGATAAAGAGCAGGAGGGAAATTGCTGTCCGACTAAAAGAAGAGCCCAGGACCTGCTCTTTTCAGTGCAACCAACATCTACCTGAGCCACACATTCACTAGAATGAATGCTTGCTGTATTCTTCTCGCCTTTACATATCTCCCTCTCTTGGCTACATAAAATCCAGCTTCAAAAGAAATGCTGGATAAAGCCTGACATGTGATGTAGTAGACTAAACACTGTGCTGAAAAGTGAGAGTAGTGCAGATTCAAACTTCTTCTGGGCAAGACAGGCCTAGAACAGTCTTGTGCTTCCTGGGTAACTGTCTAACTGTTCAGCTCACTTTCACACTCTCAGCTGAGACTGGAGTTCAGAGATAGCTAAAAGCACCAGGAAGTGGGGCAAGAGAACAGTGCTCCAGGATGCCCGACAACCTTTGAAAAGGAAACACTTATGTAACCCTCCCACAAACACTTCTAAGTTTTCCTGTTTTGAGACTCAAGACATATGGTCACCCTAGTTATGTGAACCACATTCAGTACCCTGGCTTGATCCATCTGAAATGGAATGATCTATTCAAGGACTGAGAGACATACCCCACTGTGGAAAGGATTTTCCATTCTGTATGGCAATCACAGAGGGAAAGAAATAGAGTCTCTCTCTGTGAATCTGTTCTCCTGGCAATATATTCAACTCTTCTCTCACACGCATTAGCTCCATTGTGCTCAACCGCGGAGGGAGCAGGCCCAGCCCCTGCTCACCCCCACCAGGAGCTTAAGCCTCGGAAAAGTGCCCCCCCCACCACGGAGGCTTAAGCCTCTGTCACCTCCACCCAACTGAATACATGGGGTTGACCTGGGGAGCGAGATTCCCCGTAGGAATACACAGGGTGGACCTGGGGACTGATATTTGTATGACTATTTGGGATGGACAGTATATTCTTGTGCACAACCTTCTTATTTCTCCAAGCAGCTCTACACAATTCACAGGGCAGACACTCTTCTCAACAACTTGTGCACTAAACCACAAAACCTCAGGAGCAGTTGGCCCAACACACCACCAATCTATTAAGTGGTAAGGGGCTACTGCTACGTCATGCAAATCTACAGTCCAGCTTGCAGAGTACAAATGAGTGAAAAATCAACCAGGCCTGATTATCAAGAAAATTAATTATCATAGAATCATAGAAAATTAGTGTTGGAAGAAACCTGAGGAGGTCATCTAATCCAACCCCCAGCTCAAAGCAGCACCATCCCCAACTAGATCATCTCAGCTAAGGCTTTTTTCTAGTCAGGTCTTAAAAACCTGTAAGGATGGAGAGTCCACCACCTCTCTGGGTAACCTGTTCCAGTGCTTTCCTACCCTCCTAGCAAGAAAGTTTTTCCTAATACCTAACCTAAACTTCCCTTGCTGCATAACTCCTAATGGATACAGTGGAATTTTAGGTGGTTCAACACCTCCAAAAAAGAGGAACATTACGCTTCAAATATTTGGCTACGGTATCACTTTTGTCTTTGATTTTATTTCCATCTAAAATTTAAGTGACCAATACATAACTTCTGAAGATAATGTAGCATTTATTAGTTAAAATAATCTTTGGGGAGTGGAGGGGTGGTAAAGAGCCAGAGAAATTCTTTCAGCTTTATGAACCACTTCCTTTATTTCTAAATTCTGTGTGAGTAAAATCACTGTATGCACATACATATTTGTGTTATTGTTAGCTACCCTGTGCCTTTTTGGGGCAAAGTAACATCTAAAGCTAAAGCTAAATAGTAGTAATTATAGTAGTAGTAATGGCCTGGACCAAAGCTCTAGATCCAAAGACCTTCAACCACTAAAGCAGCACTCTGTTATGCATAGGAACCTTCTCCAGTCACAGGCACCTTTACAAGTTATTACTAGGAGTCTGAATAAGTTAAATTGCATAAGGTGTGTGATGGGACAAAGGTTTTCATACAAAAAGCACAAAGATGATTCCAAATAGTTCCCTCAAAGACTCTCACTGAGGATAACCTGTAGAAATAGCTCATCATAGGTTCAGCAGGGAAGCAAAACCCAAATGGAATAAATTCTTTCCTGTTCCATAACTTATACACATGAGAGAGACACTGATCCCCCTTCCATATTATACCCAGACTTTCAGAGTTGGTCAGAAATCTTCTGATGGAAAACTGACTTATCAACAAATGAAAATAGTGTAATCTGTTTTCTTCAAAATGTTAGATTCTCATTAAAAGAAAAGCCAAACAACTGTTGCTTTGCTTTTCTTTTCTTTTTTTTTTTTTTGAAGACGGTCAACATCTTCTGCATAAAAAAGTTTCAGAATATTTTTGTTTTCTTTATAATCTATATGCACTGATTCAGATTATTTTTCACTCATGCTATAATGTTTGAGTCCTGTCATCCACAAAATCTATTCAGGAATCTTTATGCAAAACTGAAATAAGAAAATTTCTAGGGCTAAAAAGAAATGGAAAGGAAAAAAAAAATCTTGTTTTTTCTCCATGTCACTCTCACATTAGTGCATCGTCACTTTGCTGCTTGTCTATTTGAGATGTATTGCACCCTGCTCTATATCTCAGTCTCTCCATAACAATTGACTCTCTCTGAAATAATTTGTACAGTATGTTACAAAACTTTAAATTTATATTAAAGCTATTTGAAGGTAAAATAAGCTTTCCCGTTGCTGTCATTATCTTTCGGCATCCTTCTTTAAATTTCAACTTATTCTTCCTCCCATTGTTTATAATGCCAAAAGACATGTCAGACCCTCTTTCTTACACAAGTTTTATACTAATATAATTCCATTAAATAAAATTAAGTTATTTCTAATTTGTAGCGGCAAGAAAGATGTATCAGATTGTCAGTTCTCTGCTATATCAATGTAAATTCTACTACAGTGACAGCTTTGTTATCTGACACCCATGAGGAATGGGGGGTGCCTGATAACCAATATGCCAGTTACCTGAGAGACCCAAACAGACATCTTTGCCTGTTTGGGCCGTTGCCTTTCCTGCCACATCCGGTCCTCCGCTGCCCCTCCACCGCCCCCAGTATGTCAGTGTGCTGGGGAACAGGAAGGGGGGGGCCTCTGCAGGCTGCTATGCCCTGGGCTGTGGGGGCATGGCAAAACCAGAAGTGCCATGATGGGCACTTTCTGTTTCACTTATCTTACAAGCCAACATGCTGGTTAATAAAGCGTGCCAGTTTGTAATGTGCCAGGTAATGTGGCTTTTACTGTATATCAATTTAAACTGGAATAAACAAGCTAAATCATTTCCTCCGATTGATGAAAATTAGGTCAGAATGGATTGAAAAAAACAAAAAAAAAACAAAAAACCACTTTCAAACATAGTTCAAGAATAAAATTATGGTTCATAATATACTTAAGTACCTACCAACGAGTTTAAAAAGGGTAGAGAGTCTGAATTCTTCTGAATGATGATACTTGAAAAGTTCAACCGCAGAAGCTGAAATGTGGATGAAGAATCCTGGCTTTGCAAATGACTCGAAGGCACTGTAACCTGGGAGCCAAGTGTCCTTGTGGATAGCAAATGTGGATCTGTTGTGGAACTCTTCACTTTGTTCCCATTTGGAAAGAATCAGGGTATCATTAGGAGCCAAATGAAGGAAATAATTTGGTCTGTCAGCTGTTTCAAATGAAACTAAGTTGGGATCTGAAAAATACATATCATAATATTATTTGCTAGACTAGGTATGGTGGCACAAATGCATCTCTAATGTAACATCACTCAAGTCACTACTACCCAACAGGAATGAAGATATGGCAGTTTAGAAAATATTTTAAATGTGAATTTTTATAAACACAAATACTGATAAGCCTCATTTACACTGGATTCCTCTATCTCCAAAATTTCCCTTTGGACAGAAAGTTATTCCATGTAGGATAGGGTACTTCAGGAGTATAATTGGGATGGTGAGCTGGGCATTAGCTCTAGGAGTTGATTTAGAGGGGCTCTAGCAGAGCAGCCCTTGGGGAGCCTGTCCAGTTGCCACTGCTGAAGAATCAGCCCAGGTTTAGGGAGGTTGCACCACAGAAGTTGCAATGGCCCCTGCACCAAAAGGTAAGGTACTCATTACTGTTTCTACCCTGCCCAGTCTTCAGTGCTTGACACCCCAGCCCTGGGCGCCCACATTTCTAGCTACACTTCTAGTGTACTTGTCAATACAAAGGTGAAGAAATCTAACTACTAAATATAACATCTCTTCAGTACCTTTGTTAGGCATAATTTTAATCCAAAATTGAAAATAACATCTACCTAATTTTAGGAAGTTACACTTGCTCATTTGGAAGTTATAGCTCAAAAGCTCAATTACTTTTATAAAAATAAGATACTGAAGTGCATTTTGCATTCTACATGCAGGGTCATGCTTTTGGAGCTTCCAAGAATTCAGTTCGCTAGCCAAGCCCCAGAACAAACAACGTTAATAACAGATTTGGAAAATTTCTTTGTTCCAGTAAGGGCTTTGTTCTGGCAACCTTGCCCAGGCCAATAGCTTACCCCTAAAGCAGTCTCACTGACTTAAAGCAAATTATTTTGGTACCATTTGCTGAATAAGATACCATTCAGTATATGGATAGAAGAACCAGAGCATGTTACAGGCATCTGTTGCTCACAGTATTACTTCATTTTACTTTCCTGTAAACTGTGGTATTCTCTTTAAAGTAACCATAAAACTACTGTAAAATCAACTATCCCCTCAGGACAGGATACTATTTCTTTTAAAATACTGCATAGAGAACAAATAGTCTCCATTAAACAGATGTTCTATCATGCTCTGTACCAAATTTCTGGAAGATCAACTTATTTTCCAAGCATGACAACATTTATTTGAACAACAGAATGGAGTGCAACAGGGCATCTTCCCTTTACTAGCTGGAGCAGGTAGCCTTATGTGTGACACCTCTTCTGTCTATACCGGTATCTTTATTACCAAAATCTCCTGATCTTCTTTTATTATCTCTTCTTTGAAGCTAACAAAACATATTTAATTTTTCTGGGATATGATATTATATCTGCTTTGAAATACTATATATAATCTCAGAAGGAGCTATAGTCTGTAGAGCTATAATAATGAAAAATGTACACTTTAGCATGACGATGCTGTACGTATTTTACAGATATTATCAATTCATCCAGTGCCAGGTGACTAAATGACAGATTGCTAAATGATCTTCTGAATTGTGGAAGTTCTATTTGCAAGGAAACTATCTTCCCAAATCACGAGTACAGACAGCCCCAGCTTAATGCGGTTTCAGTTAGCACTATTTTGATATAGCGCTCATTTTGAATTAATACTTGATTCCGCTGAGCGCTCAGCCAGTTTCACTATAGCGCTCAGTAGAACTGGAGTTTCTGCAGGCAGGCAGGCAGGCAGGGAGAAGTGGCAGCAGCAGCAGTGAGTGGAAGATGAGTGAGCAGGCAGGCAGGCACGAGGGCCTTGGGTGGGACAGCAGAAGTGCGGGCCTAGGCTGGCAAATGGTGTTGGAGCAGGGGTAGGGCAGGGTGAAGACAAGCAGCTGCAAAACAAGGGAGGAGTGAGGAACCCAAACTGGTGCCCGGGGCCAGGGCCAACAGGGGCCTATGCCCAGGGTGGGGGGCACGAGCATGGGGCCTGTGCTGATCTGTGGGGCCACTGGAAGTCCATACCCAGAGTAGGGTGGCAGGAGCACCGGTGCCTGGGCTGGAGCAGGTCGGGGGTGGGGAGAAGTGGCGGCAACAGAGGCAAGTAGTACAGGGCCTGCGCTGGTGCCCAGGGCCAGGGCCAGCACCCAGAGTGGGGTGGCAGGAGCATGGGGCCCGCATTGGTGCCTGGCAGCAGGGGTCAGTGCCCAGAGTGGGGCAGCAGTAGTGCCAATGCACAGGCTGGCAAGTGGGGCCAGAGAAGCTGGTGGGCAGGTAAGGGGGGTGAGGAGAGGCGGCAGTAATGAGAAGCAGCGAAGGGGTGCCAGGCATGGGCATGGGACCTATGCCAGTGCCCAGGGCCAGGACTGGTGGGGACCTAGAGCAGGGTGGCAGGAGCACAGGCCCGAGCTGGTACGTGGGGCTGGAGTGCCGGCAGGTGGGCGAGGAAGTGGGGAGAGGCAGTAACTAATTAATCTCTTATTACATTAATTCCTATGGGGAAATGGGTTTCGCTTAGCACAGTTCCACTTAATGCTCAGTTTTTCTGGAACCAATTAAGAGTGCTAAGCCAGGGGTGCCCGTATAGAGATGGTTAGCTGCGTTAGTCTGAAGATAGGCAGAAGATAAAATAGCGAGGTACCCAAGAGACTTAACTGCTTCCGAGAGGAGGAGTTTTGAAAGGTCTAAGCTTCTACATTGTTACTGTGGCTGGGCAAGGCCAGAGTGACAAGGTAGACAAAAGGGGCAAATTTTGGTTTCCTATATGTGGTTTGGGGTCAGTTTGTGGTTCTGAGAGAATGAGTAGTTACAGTCCTGCCATTTTCTCAGTCCATTTACATGGCCCATATTTTCATTCCACAAAGACATTTGTTAGCAAGCACTGCTTCATTGTAGGCAACACATGCAGAAGCTCTGTCTTCAGGCTCTCTAGGGACCTGATGCACAAGGTCAGAAATTTATGGTAACTTAAGGTGTATAAAGTGCTTCTGACACTGACGCTCTCATAAGTTAGCTAAGGAAATATGGTCTATTTGAAACTGTTATAAGGCAGGTATGTAACTGATTGGATAATCCAACTCAAACAGTTGTCATAAATGGCTCAATGTAAAACTGGAAGAAATTATCAGATAGGGGTTCCATCATTTGCTCTGAATTAAACACGACAAACGATGTACCGTAAGGACAAGTACAAAGTGGTACAATTAGAAAAGACTCAAACACAGAACTATATAATGAAGAATCATCATGCAGGCTATAGTACTGGAGAAAAGGACCTAGAGTGATAGGTTATTACACATTTGTTGACAAATTATATAAGAGTCAACAATGTGGTATCACTGCAAAGACTGCAACTAGCATCTTGGAAAGAGGGGAGTTTTTCACTCTGTTCAGCATGGATCAAAACTTACTTGGAGTACTGAGCTCAATTTTGAATACCACACTTTAAGAAAAAGGTGAACAAACTGGAAAAATGATTACAGTTAAACATGGCATGAGGAAAAATTGAAAAAACTGGTGTTATCTAGTCTAGAAAAGAGAAAATCCACAGGATTTGTTAGCAGCCTTCAAATACTTTTGCTGTTATAAAAAATAACGTGATCAATTTGTCTCTGAATTCAAAGGGAATGGGACAAGAAACTCAAACTAAAACAAGATAAATGCTGATTAGATATTAAGAACTAAGTTAGAAGGATGTTTAAGCACTGGAAACCATGAACTGTGGAAGTTATAAAATCTTTGCTATTGGAAGTTGTAAATAGCTAGTTAGACAAAAAGTTGTCTGGCATGGTTAAACAAAGATGTTTCTACTAGGGCTGTGCGAAGCTTTGTTCCCTAATTCAATTTGGCAGAGATTCGGCCCAATTCCATGGCCGAATCTCCAAATCCAAATCAAATCAGAGGACCCTTTAATCTCTCCATATCAAATCAGAACCTTCCAAATTGATTCGGAAAGACTCAGAAAGATTCAGTGATGCAGATATAGACACAGCTTTAAGTGTTTTTTCTGCATACCTTAAGGTACCAGGTGGCTCGTGAATGCTGCAATGGAATGTCCCACAGAAGCATTTGCTTCTGTCCCCAGTGCACTTGGCAGCAGACCCAGAAGTGGACCAGAAGCATTTCTGGTCCACTTCCAGGTCTGCTGGGGAGTGTACTGAGGGGGGCCCCTGCATCCCCCCAGCTCGGCGATTGGGGTCTCCTGGGTCTGGGGGGTACCCAGGGTCCCCCTGCAGCCAATTGTTGAGCCAGGAGGGTGCAGGGGGGCCCCAGCAGATCCAGAAGTGAACCAGAAGTACTTCCAGGTTTGCCGCCGAACAGACAGGGCAATCCCACACTCCTGTAGGATGTTCCATCCACCCCACCATCATAGTGTTCACGGGCTGTGCCTGGTATCTCGAGGTATGTAGAAAAAACATTTAAAGCTGTGTCTATAGCCAAATCACTGATTCTCTGAATTAGCATCAAATCTTTGGATTTGGCCAAATCAAATCGGGGACAGTGATCCAAATCAATTAATCGAAACACTATCTGATTTGGGCCAAATCTGAATCCAAATTGAATATGGCCCGTTTCTCACACCCATAATATTTAGTAACTGCTGAAAGCTGTAAAAAAAAGACGGTTACGACTCAATTCTATGCTCAGACACAGACTTACATCCAAGGATTGAATCTGTTCTGCATTTTCAATACACACTTCACTTTTGTTAAGCTTCTCACTTATTTTTCATGTTACAGCAAATTTACCATGTGCTTTGGGTTTATATAATCCTGAAGTCAGCATAAAGCTCACTGCATCTCCAGGAACAAAAACTTTTACTCTCTTTGGGAAAACATAACCACCAATCAGTTGAGCTGCCATTGCAATTTCTTCATCCAAGTAGCTGACCAGTTTGTAGGGACCCTTCCCCAGAGCTGACAAAAAGAGAAGCCACAATTACCTTTTATACTGAGTATCATGATTAGCTACTCTCTCACATATTGTTATGGTCAGTAATATAGGGAAAAATTAAATAACAGTTCCAGACTACAAAATAAATCCAGGCTCCATTTGCTTAACTACAATGGGTATGCCTTAAAGAAAAATGCTCCAAATCTCAATGTAATAGCTGTAATTAAAAATGCATTATTCTGAGCACAATGCAAAACCCAATATTACAGCCTATCCTAAAGAAAAAGACTTTAACATAGGTTTAGTAAACAGATTTAAAAGGTATTCTAAACATTGAAATTTTCACCTGAGATTGACTTAGACATTAATATTTAAACACCACATATATCTTGATAGAAAGCTCCCTCTTGAGGTTACCCAACAAAATACACATGGGAAATTCGATCACTTAATCAAGTATCAATTTTAAAGGATAAGATTGTCCTAGGCAGTGTATGTCACTAGCATATGATTAAATCATTATCAGGTAAAACATGATATTTATTTCTTAATGAAAAGCCATTTATTCCCGACCCAGACATTTATAAAAACTGCAAACAAGTTATGTATTAAGCAAACTTTGGTTCAGTATAAAGTATATTCCAAGATAAGCGAACGCTGGAAAAGCAAGGCATGCTTGCAATATAGTAACATGAACTTTAAAAATATAAAGTAATTGCAACTTTCTTCTCTCATCAGGAATCTAAATCAAAAGCTGCTTCTTTTATTCAAAATTATAACAGTTAATACAGAGTAAAAATACATTTATTGATGTCTTACCAACCCTTAGATACTTACCTTTATTAAAATATTCACAGTCATAAGCTAAAAAATATAAATGAAAAACGCACTTAGATATTTAGCAGATCTGAAATTTAAACAAGTTTTCATTTAACCTACTTAATGAAGGTAAAGACAAAAATCAATCCAAAACCAAAGGCCAACAATTAGATTGTGCACAGACTTTTTCCTTTATTTTCAAACAAATTAGCAAAATATTTTAGCAAAATGCAGTAACCACTGAACTATACCTAGCACATAGCTATTGCAAACATATAAAATTGTCTATTTGTGACCTCTAGTGGTCCACACTGAGCTTGGCAATTTTCCTTGATGACATTAGAATAATTCTTCCTCTTAACATTTGTCCACCTTTCCCTATCAGCTATACAAGACATGGGGTGTCCCAAACTATGCATTTAAACTAGGTACTGTATGATAAGGCCTTTATCTCAGGACATGGACATGAAAACATGTGACCATGAAATAAAAGAGAGCAGGGATTTGCCACATCAGCTGCTCCACAGTAACTTTCCATGTGCATGCACTTAACCTGTAGTAAAAAAAGTTAATCTATAGCAGCTAACTTCCCAATTAAAAAGTGCTAAACTACTATGGGTTAGCTTTTATCTGATACAGGTTAACAGCATGCACACAAGAAATTACTACAGAGCAGCTGATGTGTGGTAAATCCCTGTCCCCTTTTGCCATACTTTCAGTACTTTTGTCATACTTTCAGTATGAGCCTCCTGGACCTACTGTAAAGCTAATGACTAATAGTAAAGCACTGGTTTTACATTCTGATTTTTACTTCCTTATAACACTGTAATTCTTCACTTCCTCTACGTTGTCTTGGACGAGGTAGATAAAGAACTGTGTTTTCTAAGGCATGTAAGATTGTAAAGCTCCTGGAACAAAGAGACAAGATTTGTTCTATGAATTATTGGGCACATTCTCTATTCTCTTGAACCTAAAATCACAGTATTTGGAGTAGGAGTATGCCACAATCACATTCTACCCAAGTGGTTTCTTGTCAGCAGTTTGAGTGGTGCTCTACATACCCTGTACAAGGGACTCCACAACTCCATTCACACCATGGGAAAGAAAGAAAACATGGATATGTTACCTACAAATATGGAAATGGCAAGTGGCTCAACATACAGTGCAAATCCATATGGACCAAGCAGTGGGCTATGTGGACTAGTTTCTCTAGATACCCAGGAACAGCTGGAGCTGGGAGTTCCATCCAATAGATCCCTTCCCCAAAGAGTGACATGTACAAGGGCTATGCTCAGCTGACTCTAATTTGGTTATTTTTTCAAGATTAAATCTGATATATGAATTGTCAATGGCTGGGTGGATAGCACTTACGACACACTCTGGGGGATCTCCAATCTACTGTGACTCCATGCTGACAGCACTGATGTGCATATGCTGATACACTCGTACAGAAACATTCACAATCACCTCCTTGGTTACAGCCACATGTGTCTGTTAAGCAGTTTGAATAAAACCAGGTGACATCAACCTGAAGAAGATAAATCTTATTGTAAAATAATTCACAGATCAATTCTGACAACAGTAATTTCAACGCAAAGCTGTAAGTGCTTGACAATTTACCACATAAGATTTTAAAAGCTTATGAGAACTATTATTTTAAGTCAAGGGCCCACCAAAGCCTACCAACCCATCAAGCAACTTGTGGTTAAGGCACACCAGTGTCTGTAGCCAATAGCATTGAAGGGAGCAGTTCCCAAATCCAAATGACCGGGTACTCATATGCAGTTAATGTGAACTGAGGGTAGCCTTTCATCAGTCCAGAGAAGAGACTGATCTCACAACTTCAGAGACACAGAAAGACACCTTAACCACTCTACCAATCACACTCCCGCTACTTTATGTATTTGTATAAAATGAAAAGCAAGCTATTTCATCATCATAATCAGAAGAGACCTGTCCAGTTTTAAGCATTATAATTAAAGTATATTAAATATAAGAATCCATTTAGTAAGACCTCTTTGTAATGTTCATCTATCTCCTACTTCATGTTGTCTTGAAGTAGGAGATAGAACAATGGTTGTCATGTCTAAATTGTAGTAAGTTAAAAATATTAAAGATTAAGAAATTAAACTAAATTATAAATTAACTACAGATAAATAAACCTAACAAATCTGTTAATAACCATTAACTGTACAAGTCATTTAATAACTGATAAAGCATATGGTAAAACTAGTAATAAAACTTGATTTCTCAGCATTTAAAAAACACTCATATAAATGATGCTGTGATTGTCGTGAAGTCTGGAGGAGTGTGACCAATTTAAAAGAAAAATAAACAATTAGCAGTGTTATTTTTTAACTGAAGTATTACAATGGACTCTGCATGATTGGTTCAATAAAAGATATCACCCTAAGAAATTCTTGCCCCTCTATATAGGCCTACACTTGAAGGATTCTCAGGAACTAATAAAGATTACAACTACTTGTTTACCTAGTGGACAAATTACAGGGAGAAAACTGCAACATTTGCTCCCAAATAAAATCATGTTATGATCTTTATTTGGGGCCTAGCTACTTTCCATCTCCCCCCCCACCTCCACCACACACACACCTTGACAACTAAGATAAACTGGGGTCACTTGTAGTCCCTTGACTTGAATATTCCAGGGCATCTTGGGGTTTTTCAGTGTTCAACCCTGGTCTCAACCTAACTTCTTCTATTTCTCTAACACAGCCTGCATCTGTTGACTTTCAGAACCAGATATATGGCTTATTTATATTCTCAGATATTACTTGAGTGAAGGAATCTATTTAACTTATTCTGGAAAAAAAAGTCTTCGGCGTTGACACTGTCAGGATATGCTGTATTTGCTTAAATAGGCTCAAAAATGTGAGATAGTTGAATATTACTATTTCTCTGTATAAAACAATCCAGCAAGTAGGTACGTATAAGTACCCAGTGGATGGATGAGAAAGAAAGATATAATTGGCCCTCCTTTCAATTCATCTTTATTAATAGGATCAACTGCAGTGCTCTGTGTAAAAATAAGACAATTGGTCCCTAAAGCATGGCTAATTAATGGAATGAGTCTAGATGAATTGGAGACTGACTAAGAGCACGTGAGCCTTATCTAAGATCTAACTAACTGCTGACATTTAAGAATATGAAAAGATATGGGCTAAGTTTTCTATCTTATTCTAATCTGTCATGACAGACAGGAATGGCAGATAAATTGGGGTAGGTTGAAAAATAAAGTTTCTTTTTAATCATGAAGATAGAACTGTATATCATTTTATTTGTCATCACTACTCACCACTGGATGGCAAGCTTCAAACGTTTCGCTTAACAGTATCCCACATTCCTTCTTGGCAAATGGCTCTCTAAGTGGATTCAGACTACATGGATTACGAACGTCAGAGCTGTCAACACACTGAACCAGAAAGGAAAATCATCACCTATTCAGAAGCACACTTCAGAACCACTGTAATACTTGAACTTTCAAAAATACAGCGTAAAAAAAAAATCAAGTTGAAATAAAATATGTATATTTGAAAAACAAAAGGCAATATGGGAAAATATTTTACTTTTTTGGACAAAAAGTGGAAAAACTAAGTTCGCAATATTATGTGTAGATGCTGCTGGGTTTAATTCTTAATCCTTATTCATTGCATAAATAATAAAGAGTACTCGTATGATTTAGAGGGCCAGACCCTCATTTTTTAACTACTACCAAAAGCAGAGGACAGAGATCACCACCGAATATATGGCAAAACAGTTCAGTTTTTAATTTTTCAGCACATGTAAAGAATATTTTCCCCTCTTATTGCGTTTTCACGGTTGGATATTTACCAATTGTTAACAATAAGTTGCCCTGATGATGTAAAGCCAACTCTTCCCTGTTCTGCCAGAAAGCATCATTCCCACTGTCAATATTCTTTATAGCACTGAAAATTCAGTCACCTCCCCCCACCCCAAACTGGGCCATGGGAGCAGCTTCTAGCAGTGGGGAGTTGTGCCAGTACCTACAAACTTCTTTCATGCTGTTGCTACCTCCTTATCCTGGCTGCGGTGGGGGCACAGCTGAAATTTGTCCAGCCCCACGGCAGATCCCTATCAGCTTGAAACTGTACCTACGCCACAGCCAAGAGAGGCCGGGGAGAAGCGGTGGCATTGGAAACACAGTTTATGGATGATTGGTCCTGGCACAGCCTTACGTGGAAGCTGTGTCCACACTGCAGCTGATGAGGAGGCAGTGGCAGCATAGGTGTAGCTCTCATCTGCATGGTCTCGACATAGGTGCAGGAAAGGGCCCCCACTGCTAACACCACCCCCCCCCAATAGCATGAGAGCAGCTGGAAGCTGCCCAGACCTGGCACAGCCCTTTGCTGCCCAGCCCCAGTGCTGGTGCAAGGATAGGCAAAGCTCTTCAGCTTCATGAGCTGGATCCAGTGGCCATATACTGTCAGCCCCTACTTTAAAAAAATGCCTCAGTGGACTTCTGAAAACAACCTTAGGAGCTTCATCTTGCTTCATCATCTTAAGCTAAAGATGTAACATTAAATCATGCAAACAAAATATGTATATATCTACTGTGTCTGCAAACTGAAAATAAATGAAATTTTGATTTACAGATTTTCTAGTGGAGAGACAGACACGTACAAGAGAGTTGAGCAAGTTTTTATTACTCTTTGAACAATATGTTGATTTCAACATAAAACTGCAGTATATTTAAAGCATAAGCAAAGTGCACATTGATTTTCTGTGCAACAGTGATGTAACATCTGTTACAAAAGGTGCCCTATTTATTTTCTTCTATTATTATTATTTCAATGTAATGAAGTATTATAACTACATGATATTTAGATATTGTAAGAACTACCTGCAGCTAATCTGATTTTCAGAGCATGGGATTACTGGGTGCAGAAGTGATAAACTGTATAGTGTAATCAAGCAAGGAGATACTAAGAAAGACATGTTTATTATTACTTACCTCCACAGCTGCCCAACTACTTCCAAACTCTTGGGCATTTGTTAAGTCAAAATTCTCTGGAGTCCTCATTTCGTTCACTGTTTTCAAGTCAAAATTTCCACATAATCCAGTCAGTTCACCCTAAAAACATATATACTATACATTAAAATTATATATACATATTTGTTTCCTGTGGAACTACTGGACACACCTATTATTAAAATTGCTTTGAATTATAAAACCCTGTTTTCCATGGTTGGTAGCTTTCACAAATTTTTATGTTAGCTAGAAATTTTCCATGTCTCAGACAAATTATTTCCCCAGATTTCAGCCAAAATGGTAACATCATTTCTGAGAACAAGACTAAGAGAAAATGGTTTGGCATTTAAGATGAAAATTATGGTTATCTCTGGAGCAGGGACTTGAAACTTGACAGTATGTGGTCTTTGTATCAGAGATGAGCTTTTTGCTTTTCTAATGAAATACAGAGTATAAGCCTTTGAAAATCTGCAGTTCAAGCTGTTCAGTAGACTTCTTAGATGTTAGTGGCTAAATTTCTTAAACAATCTATTTGCATTTTGTACGTTCTAGTCTCAGAATAAGTCCTGCAACTGAAGCTTCTAAGCTGCTGTGACTGGTCAGGGTCTAAGAACTGGAACCAGGAGAAGGGAAACAATTGTTCCTGTACTCTCAGGCTAGGGACAGAAATTACACATAAACCAGTTTAAGTGATCAGAAACTGGTTTAAATATGTAACAGAACAGATGTTTAGTGCACATAAACCAGTCTGAGAATAGCTGAAACAGATTTGAGATAAACTTGGTTTAATCAGAGTCAACTGATTTGACTTAAACTGGTTTAGGCAATGTCTGCCCCAGACTCCTTGCTGGTTAAAACAGACACCCCCAGCATCACAGCATGCTCTCTGGGCTGGGCAGAACTCTCTGCTCCACATCAGGTCTGGCCCCTCCCCTCTGCATCTATCTGGCTTCTCCATGCTAAACAAGTATTAGTCCCCACACACACACACCCCTCTGCCTTAGTAGACACCTCTGGCTTAGCTAGCAGACCACATGCTGGCTATAGTTCATGCTGTGGAAGAAACAAAGGTAGACAACCTTTATGGAGCTAATCAACAGGTAGTTTAATGTTCTTCCTTGGAAACATTTTAGAAGAGCTGTTTGCTCCCCTCCCTCCTCCTCACCACTCTCTGCTAAACACAAATTCCCCCGCTCCCCTCTGCCTTTGCTGAGGCATCTGTATACTAACACTGAGATAAGGGTGATAAACACTGTTATCAGCTGCCACCTCCCCTCCAGCTTGCTTTCCTGTCAGTTTGCTGCAGACAGTATACAAAAGTGGGGGGGGGGGGAAAGAGTGAAAATCTCTGTATCATCAACAGTTGCATGCACTGCACCTCTACCCTCCCCCCAGCCTTGCCTCAGAGTGTTAGCCCAGGGCTACAGGCTGGCAACACCCCTACCCCTTCAGCAGAGAGTGGGGAAAAGTGTGGGACTGCAGGCAGGGTGAGGGCTTACACCCCTCCCTAATCAGAGCCCTGCTGGGGCCTGGCCACGCCCCTCTCAGTGTAGCACTGTGGAAGGGTAGGGAGGGCTGCTCTAGCACCCTCACCCCCCCACTTCCAGCCTGAGCTACTGCAGGGATGTACCTGAATTTCCTCAATCCAGACGGATTGTCTGTGTGATTGGAGAGCAGTTCAGCCTAGCTTGCTTAGACTAACGTGCAAAGGTTGAACCAGTTCAGGCTCAGACTTTTTGAATATCTGTCCCCAGTCTCAGTGACCTCACTTTGGGCATAAGCATCACAGAGGAGGAAGCTGCCCAATTCAAATGCAAAAGAAACAAGAGCTATGTATGCAAAGAAGGCTGGGGGAAGAGACTGATGCAATGTGCCCTGGTCCCGAGGGGAGACTTGGCACCCAAAGCTGGCAGGTAATGATTGGAAAAACAGGAATGGGTGATGTGGGAGGCTGACAAAATAAGCAAGCAGACTAGGACTGAGATGCATGATAGGGATTGTAACTGGCTAGGCAAGGAACCTACACTGGGAGTTAGGGAGGGATGCAGTTAGCAAGGAAGGATATGCTGATATTGGAGAAGTTGGGGATGGGGAGCAACTAGTACAGGCTGAGCAAGTTAATTATAACAAGGAACCAGTGAGGAGGGAAGGGATTTAAGGTTGCATTTCATTTTTTTCAGTATGTATTATGACATAGTCCTTCTCCAATATCAGCATATCCTTCCTTGCTAACTCCATTTAGATTGCAAACACTTGGATCTTTATTAGTAGAGTTCTGCACTCGGTGCTGGTGCTTGCAGACATCAGAGCTAGGGACAGACATTAACACATAAAGCAATTTAAGTGATCAGAAACTAGTTTAAACCTGGAACAGAACAGACATTCAGTGCACATAAAGCAGTTGAAAATGGGTGAAACCTGTCTGAGATAAACCTGGTTGAATGATGCACCAAACTTAACTGATTTGGCTCAAACCGGTTTATGAAACATGTGTCCCAGACCCCTTACTGTTTTAAGATAAACCAGACACCCCCAGCATGCTCTCTGGGCTGGGCTGGGCTGGGCAGGGCTCTCTGGTCCACAGCAGGGCTGCCCCCCCCCCGCTCCCTGGCTGAAGCTCCAGTAGAGATCTGTAGACACAGCAAGGTCTGCTGGCTTCCCTGTGCCTCTCCGCTCCTCCCCGCTCCACTTGCTACTTAAGCAGAGATCCCTTCCCCCTCTCTCCCACAGCATGAACCATAGCCAGCATGTGGTATGCTAGCTAATGCTCTGTAAGGCAGACAGGACAGTGTCCAGTTAGGGCTTTTTGGAACTAATCAACAACTCAGTTGGTAATGTCCTTGCATTCCTTCCTTTGGAAAAAGGTGTTTAAAAAGAGGTTGAACTAATGAGCAAGGCTTTGTTTTCTGATGGGGTGCTAAATGCTGATAACAAAGCTGATAAATGCTCTGTTATCAAGGGGAGGGACCCCTCCTTAATCACAGCCTTCTGCTGGAGCCTGGCCACACCCCACTCAGCTCAGCCCTGCGCAAGGGAAGGGAGGGCTACTCTAGTGTCCCCCCGCTTCTAGCCTGAGCCACTGCAGGCATATGCCAGCATTTTTTCAGTGCAGAGGGGATGTCTGTGCAGTTAAAGTGATTTAGCCTAGCCAGGTTAGACTAACCTGCAAAGATTGAATCAATTCAGGCTCAGGCTTTCTGACTGACTGTCCCTAGCTGAGGTATAGTGTTTGGTCAGAGCTATTGTGGAATTCTCCATGAATACTGAGCTTCCTGGTATCATTGTCCAAGTCACTCCCATTATAACTTGTGTTCCAAAGAAAATTAAAATTCAATATTCTAAATTGAAGGACATTTCTGACTTCACTCTCTGCTTCCAAATTCCTCATCTGTAAAATGCCCTTACAATATTACCTCCTCAACTCACAAGGTTGTGATAACAGCCTCATCAACAGCAATGAAGTAATCAGGTACAAGAATGATGAGAGCTATAAAAGCCCATGAACATATTAATAATTCTCCTTTCTATACAGCATTTTAATGCAGGCATGCGCTATATTGCTGAGTAATGAGGAATGAACAAAATATTGAATAACCATTCATTCAGTGAGCACCACCCACCTTTGGAACTGATTGAGGCAGGAGCCATATGTAAGAATTAGCATGTGAACCTTTAATTAAAGACTGTATCATAATACTTACAGTCTAAACTAAGGCTTCATAGAAAATATGGTGCTGACATTACTAACTTTTACATGCTTGAATTTTATGCTTAGTAATGTTCTTTTAACAGTTTGTATGTGCATCACATGTGTATCCCTTTATTATCTTTATTGCAACAGCACCCACGATGTGCAAGAAAAAAATTATTTCCTTCCTAAAAAACAATAGGACTAGATATATAGTTTGTGCCAACTAGTACAGCTGCACTGACTTCTAATTTCTGCCAGTAGACTGTGGACCATATAAACTAAATGGCTTTTCCTTAATTTATTCTTTAAAAAAATTCAGTAATAAGACAGTAAAAGTCAGTAAATGTCAGAGAATTAATACAATTAACTTAAGCAGTAAATGTGTTGTGGGAATGTTGGTTTTCTTTTGTCTAGGCCCTTTAACCAGGACTTTGAACCAGGATAGGAGTTAGCTAAGTGTTTGTATAAATTGCATTACGGTGTTCCGATTTCTGCTTACTTGCCACTGAGGTCCAGTCTGTATATGAATCGTTGTTCTCTGATCCCATAGAATGGTAACGTGTTCCACTGGAAAATGAACAACTGTGAAAAATCCAGCTTTCCATACATGTATTGTATGCAATTTTTCTATATAACTGGATGGACTCTGTTCAAAACAAAATAAGCCAATACATAACATAAGGTCTTTTAAAAGTGTCTAGCCACAAAGAAATGAAGTACACCAAAAATGAATGATAGGGATGATTGTAAAATTGTTGTTCTAGTATTAAGTTGTGAGCAGAAAGGAATGTGGTACTCCAGTTTTTCATCACAAGAGCATTCAGTAGTATAACTAGGGAGAGCAAGCAGGGCACTAGCCCCAGCCACTGATTTTGAGGGGGGCCAAAAATAGGGAGTCACTCAGGGAGTCTGCGCCATAATGTGGTGGTGGTGATAGCACAGCAGCAGCAACTGGATGTAGGGATACCACACTTACGAAGCTAGAGAACCATATTCTAGGCCCTACTCACTCAGAGGGGAACTGAATGTGTATCTGTCTGACTTCCTAGCACACTACTTTACTCATGAGTCTACCATTA
Source organism: Caiman crocodilus (assembly GCA_030014935.1). Classification (NCBI taxonomy): domain Eukaryota; kingdom Metazoa; phylum Chordata; order Crocodylia; family Alligatoridae; genus Caiman; species Caiman crocodilus. The sequence goes on along the minus strand of JAGPOW010000304.1, from coordinate 106,078,490 downwards.
AGACATTTCTGCAGTCCTCTCTCCAGCACTCCTTTGGAGCCTCACTCCTTTTGAGCATGTTCCCTAGGCAACAGAAAGAGGCATGTATGTAGGGTCATGAGCCAGAGTGTAACATGGAGCATGTGTATCTTAGTGAGATGGCTGGTTCTCTGGAGGGGCAGAGGTGCTAGCCTGGACTTTTGCCTCTAATGGAGCAGAAACTCAGTAGTGAACTCAGTAGCATAACCAAGGGAAGTGAACTGAGGCAGCAGCCCTGGGCAGCACCTTCATTAGGGAACACAAAAGCAGCCACTGCAATTGGAACAGCAGAAGCTAATGCTGCCCCAGGCACCATGCTGCTCCCGAAACACAGCAGCACTGCTATGCCTGGGTAGAAATGTCCTCGGTGCTCTCCAACCCATGACTGTTAAGTGCAAGAAGGTATAGTAGCTCACCTTCAAAAGGAACACTGAGAGGCCTGTACAGTGCCAAACTTGTGGTCTTGTGGCTAGAGTACTAAAAATGAGGGTTCATAAATGCCCTCTCAATAAGTGGAGCCCTGAACCTGTTTCCTTGGTAAGTGCCACAACCACATGGTACTGGGGTTAAAACAAAGGAGGCCCCTCTCAGAGGACTTAACTCTCAGATACACATATGCATGGATCTGTACGTACCTCAAGCACTGCAGAGTCTACTGAGCATGCTCAGTCTACATACACACCCATTTGTGTCCTCTGTACAGGGATAATAGAATTGCAGCTTGTGTGCAAGTGCCAGATATATAACTAATTGAGCTATAAAACTGTCATGTAAATGAGCGAAGATAAGAGAATTCTTCTATGACTTTTCACATTTTCAGGCAGCAGGATTGGACAGTGAATGAAAATGCTGAACAGGTTTCATAAGCTGCAAAATTAATCTCAAAGGTACACAGGTGCAATTTTTACTAATTTCATTAGGATGCAGGCACATGCACAAGTACTTTTATTAATATGCAAGGTTTTCTTGACCGGAACCTCCCTACATAGGGCCACAGTCTCCTAACCTTACCAAGAGAACAGGACTTTTTTCTGCAATCAGTCCCAATTAGACTTCAAGCTATTTGTGGCACGGAGCATGTTTAACTATGTATGTGCACAGCCCCAAATGCAAAGAGACTCAGTCCTGATTGTACCTTTGGTCTCTGCCATAGTAGAAAATTATACCATGTTAATACATATAGAAGTAACAGAACTCAGCATACAGATAGCAGAATCTGATTTGTAGTAACAATATCTCTGCCTGAACCACAGTGCAAACTAATGTAATTGGTATTTATTTTATTTAATTGTATAGAAATGTTAAAAAATTCAGAGACAAGAAATGATATCTTGGGCTTGCTGAAGTTAAACTTCCTTAGAATATTTTAAATTTACAAGGAAGCATTATGATCATATAACTAATCCAGTGATTCTCAACCATGGTGCTATGCTTCCCTTCCCACCTGTAACAATATGTACGGATCCCAGAGGCAAAACCAGCAGCAGCAGAAGTAATCCAAAGGAGGAACAGGAAGTGAGGGGAGGAGACAGGAAGAGGAAGTGAGTTAGAGAGGCTGGGGGAAGAACAGTAGGCCCTGTAACAGCTCTGTAAGAAACTGCTATAATAAAGACACTGTTTATATTAAGTAGGAAGCTGTTCCTTGATTACCCATACACGGTCACATGAAACACCACCTACTCCCCACTGCAACTTCTCCAGTCTCACCATGTCCTTCCCAAGTAACTGCATATTAATCTACTTTTTCTTGTTTCCCTCGCTAACTCCCATGGCACCTTGGAGTGCCTTGAGATCAATGGTGCCGTAGGAACAACATAATATTGCCACTGGTAGGTGTACAAGCATGATTCACAAGATAAGCCCAGGGATATCAAATAGGAATCCATAAACATTCTGACCTGTTGTGGTCATTCCAAGTTCTTTACAACAGAAGTGCTCTAGTATTTTTCCATAGTCAAAAATGATGAAAGCTAAGAGCTGGCGTTTTCTGAGAGAGGTCTTGAATCCAAAAAGGTTGAGAACCACTGATCTAGTCTGGTCTTTTATAAATTACATTCTGTACATTTCACTCTCTGATTCCAATGAACTAGCCAAATGCAATCAGCATCTACTATACAAGACAACACACTTTTGCAGACTACTTTGAATAGCTGTTCTTTTAGATGTTTTGTTAAACAGGAACACATGCAATCAGTAATATACATGTGTTCTTACTGTAATATTAAGTTAAAACTTACTGGATTTCCAGTTTCATCCTCAAAAATTATAAAAGATTTTCCAACATTAATGAAAATATATTTTCTGCAAATGATTCCTGTATTAAAGCAGTTAATGTTTTCTATAATGACTGAGAAACTAGTTTCCGAGGTGCTCTGCAGAGAAAAAACAAAATATGTAAACTAAATCAATAACACTTTGTTATAGTTTTGCAAAATAATTACATTTTTCTTATCACTGACAGGAACTTCAATGTGTTATAAGCATAATAGGGGCATGGCTCAAAATTTAAGAAACATTAAATATCAACAGAATATATAAGTAGGTGAGAAGTAGAACAAAAACTAGATTAGATTCTGTGTAGCACAGATGCATAGAAAACCTCACGGCTCATCTGCCTTCATCTGTTCCCTTAGGTGGCATTGTAAATTTTACCTTCTTCCTGATGAAGTATTTTGCTCACGTTTACTACAACTGCATAACTCAAAAGAAATTGCCTGCAGGATAATCTTAACAAAATAATACTATGGCATAAGTAAAGCAAGTAATTTAAAAAATATGTAAGGAACACAAATACATTACCAGAAATCCAGTTGCAAAAGTTTCCCCTACTTCATTTTTAAAACTTGATTTTGGGGAACCAGAAAAGAAAAGATCTCACCTTAACTAAATGAACCTTGCAAGCTCCAACAAAGTCAAAAGTGAGTCCATCAAAAGTCCTGTAATGCCGATCCCCATAAGCAGTACACATCGATGGGCAGGGGTGGAAGGTGCATTGAAATGACCCATGCTGGCAGACACTGAAAAATGTATGATCAAAAATGGAACTATCAGATGTAATCACTGACAAGCAAGGCACAACTAATTCACAGATTATCTTTCAAAACTTAGAAATATTAACAGAAAAGCAAAAATAGTAGCAAATATTGTATAAGGTATTTCAACCTAAAAAAAATACATTTTGTATTTACATACTTTCCATTTACAGGTGTTAGAAGCTGTAGGTTATGTAGCATACCTGACACTGGCATAGCTTTTATGTTGAATAAGTTAAAAAAAAAAAAAGGCCTCACTACTAATTTAATATATCATCTAGGATAAACATTCACTTTGAATGATTTCAGAGAGAGGGGGAGTTGCTGCTCAGGGGTTGTGAAATCTGCGTTGTCCTCTAACTGCTACGTGTGCACAAGTCTGTACCAATACAAATGTAGCAGAACTGCTTCCAAGTGTAACCTTGCTTATCCATGGGTAAATTTGGTGAGGTTTATCTTACTTGAATTACTAAAGGCTTGCTTTTATTGCTATGAGTAATTAGAGGGTAGCAGCTGCTCTATCTTCCCAAGGAGCAGCTCCCCCTTTCCTTTTTAAACTGCTTGAAGTAAATATTTGTCCATGGCCAATATTACAAGGAATCCCTTTATTTGAGGCACATAACATTGTTTCAACAAAGGCTGAATGCTGGAATCAGTGGATGGATCTACACATGCACTTTAATGTGCAGTAGACTATTTTACAGTGCATTAAAGTGTCATATAAAAAACTGACATCTTGCTAATGCACAGTAAAACAGTATACTGTGCATTGTGTCACTAAAAAAATGCACATCTGCTACTCTGCATTAATGCAGCCTAATGAGCACTAATTTAGTATCTCACATTGAAAGTACTAAATTAAATGCGCATTAGAAAAAGTGCATTTTATACATGTGTAGACACACCCAGTAAGCAATATATCTGTGGCCAATTTAATTCCTGTAGTCCTCTACTCAGCCCACATTTCCATGAATAGAGACCAAGGGACTAAATTAACTACTCTAAGTGCTTTAGAGCCTAAACTCCATTTTAAAGAACAGCAGAAGCTGTTATGAGCTTTATAATAAGACTCATGCTCCTAAGTGGCTAAGGACATAGTTCCATGGCATCCCCCTACATGTCACGCTGCTTGAGTGGCCTTCTAAACAGGAGGAAGGGGAAGAGGGTCCGTACCCCAACTTCAGACCGGTGCTTCAGCCCACCCCAATGCTAATCAGCCCTTCTATAGCACCACGCAGATACAACAGCACTACTTGTAGAAATACAGCTGCATTACTTGTGGTTTAAGAAGCAGCCCATGCAGAACACCAGTACATTTGAGGGTATGGCTCCTAATGTCTACCCTGCAGACATGATCTAAGTCGTTTTTGAAAATGAGATTTAAAGTCCCAAATCACTTTGCATCTTTGGAAACTTCATGCTACATAAAGGCTTTAAGTCATTCCTTTGATACAGTTACAGCATAACCTTTAAAATGAAAATAACATGTTTTATATGTTCAGCACTGTATGCATCTATTCAGCGCACATAGTACACTTATTTTGAAAATGAATAATTGATTTCCCTACTGATTCCTTAAATGGGGTTTGCACTGCTTGAATAAATTAGGGGTCTGATTTTTCCTGTGAAATAGCCAATACAATAACTAGTATATGGTAAATAATCAAGTGTTAAAATCAACTTATTAATATCAATCGTGCATGTATTAATATCAATTTTAATTTTATGTGATAGAAGAGTAGAAGGCTGTTGCTTTAGTTTGAAAAAATAATTCTCAGGCAGGTAGAAGGGAATGCAACTTAAAGCAGGAGCATAGGAACATGGGACTAACAGGCACCACCTGAGACATCAAGTCTACAACCCTGAATTTTCAGGCAATTGTTAACTCATGGAATCTCAGTACTTGACCCTTCAAACCCTCAGAGGGTTCATCCTGCTTTATCGTAGACTTATTTTCCTAGATAGTCCACCTTGCTTCCCCAAGGCAGATAACCTATACCAGTTTATGTTCATTTACGCTGACTTACTACTATGTTACCTTTAAATTCTGCCAATTCTCTTAAGAAGACTTAAGAGATTTGGAAGGAGAGAGAAATGGCTGGAAGAAATAAAGAATACTGCTCTGGTATGCCCTACATAATGTTCTGGATTCACTAGACTTACTTAGCCATGAACCCCACAACTTTTCTCCTGAGCCATCCCTAGCCTCTTCTATATGCTGGCCTGTAAGGGATAAGAAAGGACCACCATCTATCATGCAAGAAGTATAGAGGCCCTCTACAAGTGCATCTGAGAACACCACCAACTAACATTGTCTTCAGTTGCCTCAGGCCACAGGTGTCTCCTGTAGGTGGCAACAGTTAAAACATCCAGAGGCACTTGCTGATTGCTTTAAGGTCTAAACTAGTCAGCTCCAGAATTTGAGAAACATGCACAGCTGTTGCTCCTGTAGACCCAAGCACTGGCCTCAATGTCTCTTGGCATTAATCCATTCTTAACAAATATTGCTATTACTGAAGTCATAAGTACAGATATATTTGCAATTTTAAGACAATTCTGCAGATCATTGTTGTTATAGTACAGTCATATGCTGGCCTAATCTATTATGTTAATAGTTATATAACTCACGGTTAATGGCAGGACATTTAATATCAATACCACATTGTTTCATATTTATTTTTATTGGAATTATCATGAGACTATACCAAATCAAGTTTGAAACAAATTGGTAAATGTTATGAAGGCTCAATGGGCTTGTTTTGTATGGTAGCTCTCTGGTTTTGCATGGGCAAATGACACGTTTCATATAGCACATATGCATTTTTTCCATGGCCTTTTTGTACTGTATGTCATTTTTTGGTGTAATCAAGTTGGCAGTGGAAGCCTGGTGTGAACCTAATCTGTTGTTGGAAAAGTTTTTGTCACTCAGCAAGTCTTTACTTCTTGACATGAAGACAGGAACCACAAAGGGCCAAAGTCCCAGAAGAGTGAGTTTGTGTGGAACGGGGAATGCCATAAGATTTTCCAACCAAAAATGACTTTCCTTCAGCAAAAATTAAGGAAGGCTAGCTATCTAGTGTCTTCTTGCCTTCAGAGTTGCTGGCTTTTGGTAAGGTCCTACAGAAATTAGATGGGAGTAAGGATTCTCTTTGATGCAAGCAATCCAACAACAACTCCAAGTGCAGAGGTCTTTGGAAATAAGGGGGTAAGTAACCCAGGGTCGCTTTACCTTCCTGCCAAGTGGAGATGGCTTGTAAGTCGCTTCACCAGTCGGCCAAAGGACTACAAATATCTTCTAGAGCAGATACTGAGAACCTGACGAGAGGCAGAGGTAGGCAGTCAGCACAAGGCTGGAGGGGCGAAGACATCCAGACAAGGCATTGACTAGTGCGACTGGACAAGCCTTCATTGCTTTAGGCTCTAGTGATTTTTGACAGCTCCAGTAGTTTACCAGGTGAATACCAGTTAAATATCCCTGGTAGATTAAGAGAAGAGTCAAAAAGAAGGAGCAGCTTGACTGGGAAGTTGCAGGCTACGGTACTGTATAATATCTTGATGTTTGAAAGCATGGCTAATTACTCTGATGATCTAGATAAATGATTAATGCCGACTTCTAGGTTGAACAGGGGAAAGGGGAGAACAGAGGAGGGAACCACTAGGAAAACAGTTCTCTTCAGGGTGATAAGATAATGGTGGATTTGGAGTTTTTTGGGAGTTTTGTCTTGTTTTTTTTGAGAAAGGGGTGGAAGGGTCAGATTTTAACTATTTATATGGAATCTTTGCCTACTGCACTGGAAGTGGTGTAAGTAGTGGTATCCAAGCTTCCACTGTGGGTGCTGAGGAAAGTTTGCAGAGTGACATGGTTTTAGGTCACATGGTAGATTCCTAGCATTAGGTATTAAAGTGGACAGTTTCTGAGTTTAAATTATTAAGCTTATAAAGTGATGTTTCTACTGGGAACTGTTCTTAAAAATCTTGTTGATTCGTTAACTATTACCCACAAAAAGAGTCAGTTACCAGTTTTATTGATCTGCTATCTTACTGATAGAATTTGCTTATTTCAAAGCTGTAGCATGTATACTAATGGTTTTAAGGCTGTGTCTTTTGGCTCATGTGCGTCTCAATTTCAATTCTAAATTTGAAAAAGAAGAAGACCTTTTTTCAAGAAAAAGTTACTGGGATGTATTTTCTACAGAAATATGATTCTGTCCTAAATATGGTGAATTAGCAATTGAGGTTAGATTTAAATTTAGATTACCTTGGGATATCAATAGTCAAGAATAAAAATTTTCTAAATCTTGCCTATAGTGCCCAGCCCTCTCTCACATAATATGCTGTTGTTTGGTTACCCTTGAAACAATATTCCAGTTTTCAAAAAAATCTATTTTTAACACTTATTTGCAAGTGTAAAAATAAAATTACTATAGATGACAACAGAATTGGGTTTTAAAACTATAATCAAAAAATAGGAAAACAAAACGAGACAAGTTTTAGTTAGCAGATAAATTAAAATTTAACATGGAAGTGAACAGAGTACTACTTACCAAGTATGACAGGAAGAAATTACTTTATCACCAGGAAAATAGTCCTTTCCTTTCCATGAACAAGGGCATTCATCTGGCTCAAAGCATGCATCACCATGTTTAACGAGGCTATCAAAAATATAACATCACATATCCATTCAATGGAAATATAACTTTCAGATTTACATATTTATAAATAGTTTCCTACACTTGTAAATGATTTTCAAACCATCCAGCTAACTTTTTCTTTAAAAAGCACCTATCATATTTTTAAAATTTTCAGGAACTGAAGAATGCAAGTTTTAATCAACACTTACAAATATGCAGTTTGGTTACTTCCATTCACAGATAATTTAACTGTCTTTTTAATTAATGTTAAGAATGGCACTGGACACTATGTGCTAACCAGGGTTCAAATTACATGGGGGGCTGAGCTCCCCCATAAGAGACAAAGTGCAGGCAGCTGGGCAGAAACTAGTGTTCAGCGTGGGAGAAAAACTCCCTCCTTACTTCTCCTCTCCCTGTCACTGCCAGGCACTTTTTGCTGCAGCTGCCCAGATCCTGTGCCCAGGCTGCCCTGTGGCTTCTCTCTACAGCCTCTGCTGCTGCTTCCACCACCTCCAACCCCCACAAAAGTCAAAGTGTAATTCGAACCCTGGTGCTAGGCCTAAAAAGACTTATTGAATGATATAAAGATTTTAAGTCAAAACACTGTCCCTATGCCTGAAGAAGGGTGTTTGTACCCAAAAACTTGCAAAGAACAATTTTCCAATTAATTAGTTGGTCTAGTAAAATATCACATTTACCCAAAGAAGCTTGTCTGCCTTAAATCAAAAGATGCTTTAAGTTAATATAAATCTGAACTTGTATATACTCTGTAGATTTCACCTAGTTCGTTCTGTACTGAGTCAATTCATTTGTTTGAATATAGCATATTTTTCCAGAAATTTCCTAGTCCTTATTTTAAGACAAAAAATGGAGACTCAATTCCTTCCCTTGGTAATTTGTTCTATGTGTTAATCAGTCAGGATGAAGTTATCCATCATACTTAAACCATACTAAATCTGTGGAGTGTTAAGCAGTGTTAAAGTGAGAACGTGCTGTGAGAAGTCAAACATAAAAGCTGAATATCATTTTTTACCTGCACAGCTCTGATTTGCCATTAGAGGGCTAGCAAACAGGGACATGGCTATGAACCAGAACATCTGGGCTCTCTCCCAGCTCTGAGGGGAGAGGGAAGAAGAAGGGACTGGGAACAGTGTATCATGGGATGCTGGAGGACTGTGAATTGCTCATTTTATCTCCATAAGGCAGACTGAAGTTACCCTAGCTCGAGCTATATAGCAAGGTCTAGAGTTAAAACACTCGCCTGAAATAGCGTAACTTTGAGACACCCAGGAGGTAGTTAGGACAAGTTTTAACTTGCAGATGCTCAGGTTTTAAGTGCCCTTATCTTGGTCTAAGTATAATATGTAATTTCACCTTCATTGCTAAAAATCTATGCCTTGTTTCTAATTTGAATGTGTAGTGATTCAGCTTCTCAGCATTGGTTCCTGTGATACTTTTCCATGTTAAGTTATACAATTGTTTCAAGTAACCCTATTATCACTGGAACTATGCAAGTCAGTTAAATAATCTGCTTCACTGAAGGTTTTCAAGAGAAGGCTGGACACACATTTGGTCAAAGACAGTTTAGAAACAGTAATCCTACATTTGTGCAGAGCGCTAGACACATGAACCCCAAAACCAGGCAAACCAGGTTTGCAGGTATCAAATTAAGGCATGAATAGCCTAAAATTGCCATTTTTAAGAAGCATTAAGGGCACACATGTGTAGATCCACACCCTTAATGTGGCTTAAAAATGGATAATGAGCCTTAAATTGGCACATGTAGACACACTCCATGATTACTAATGGCATACAATGTAATAAAGACAGTTACACATATGCCTCCCTTTATTTGTACTAGCAGTCCTCTTGACTTCAAAGAAATGACTCACAAAAGTAAAGTTAACATACATGCAAAAGTGTTTCCAAGGTTAAGACTGAAATCCAGAATCTTGCTTACAAATGACAAAAGTAGTAATAACTAAAAATGAAATATTAAGTGAAGTATAGTAAAAAATGTCTGGAGCCTCCAACAACATAGAAGAACAGTACATCACAGCAAAGTAAATAAAATAATGAGAAACTTAAAATATATGCTTTCATGTATAGTTTTTACTAGAGTCCTGAAAACCCAGAATAAATAATAAGTATACCAGGGATAAATAAGCTGAGATGTAAAATGCAAAAGACTTAATACAAACATTACTGAATTGCCCAACTCTACAGATGTTCTAGCAAAATACTGTACAATGTAATGCATACGTGTAATGAATAACATGTTGGAAAGAAGTGACAATTTTCCACAAGACCCACAAAAATTTTGTCTCAAAAAATTCTGCAAACATTTTTGCTTATGCAGTTTTATGTGCCAGTTAATAAGATAAATCTGCAAAGGCCTTAATGGCTTATTAATCAATTTTTTAAAGTTCCATAAACTCAAAAAATTATGATTTATACAATGAGATATTCAAATTTTAAACATTGTGAATCTTTAGTTAGATGAAACAGCATAAAACAGTCCTTTCATTGCAATTACTATAGCTCCACATTGCCTTAAGTTCCAGGAGTATATATTCTGCTTCCTATCTACAGTTCCCATCTAACACTATATGAAAAAATGAGGGTACAGAACATGCTAGTTAGACAGAAAAGTAGGAAAGCTTCACTTTTAAAGGCTCCGTAACATCTAAAATGATTACACTCCAAAGGCTGAGCACTGACATTTACTAATTTGGGGCAAGAAATAATCTTTTAAAGTATCACTGCAGGGTTTGTATTTTTCTTTTTCTTTTTTGGAGGGGGGAGGTGAATAAAAAGTTTGTAAGAATAAAGGTACATTTCTGTAAGGATAAATATAATTCTGAGTTATGTGTTTTTCTTGAAGTAATCTACTAATTCTGTTTATTCAGAAGTCATATCTATAGTTCAGCATTGTAATACATTTGATCTAAATTATCTGCATTGGGAAAACAAATTAACATTGGTAGTCGAATCCCAGACAACCTAGTTGGTGTCACCATTTTCTCTATATAGCACCCAAAAAAGAAAACCTTATTATTGCATCTAGTATATTCATCACAGCATTTGCTTTTTGTGAGCAATGGATAAATTAGTATTTTGTAAATTAAATTTTGTAACTATGGCTTAAACACTTCTTCAGTGCAGGTGTACATTTTTTTTACATCATTTATTCCACTCTATAGCTTTTTAATGGAAGCACACTGACAACCCAAAGGAAAAGATATTTAATTGAACTATTGTAATTCAGAGCATGTGAAATGTTTTTTGTAAGCTACACTCTTCTCAAGTTTTCCGTCACTCACTGGACAGGTTACTACAAGACCAAATTTCCCACTGCTTTAAGTTCCAAACTGAATAGGTCACATTCACAGGCAAAGAGCATCATGTTGACAAGGCAAGACCAAATACAAGTTTCATCTCTGTAATATTATACTGGATAGAACAAGTGATAACAGCTTTCTCTCTTGTAAAGCCAAGCAACCAGATGGATTTCAGTGATCTAAGAATTCATAACAAAATGCTATTTAGACCCAACACTCTCTTTTCATATTACTATCAAAATGTATTTCTAATGCTTATCCTGAATTCACAATGTAAAGATAATTGCTAAAATTATACATATTCCTCTTTCCTTTCATCAAAATTAACTGCAATTGAATCAGATTCCCCAAAACTAACATTCTTCAGGTCTTTGATCAATTGCTCTCCTAAGCCCTACTGGCATATTTAAATAATGATCATGGCATGGGTATGATTAGAGGCAATCAATGGCTTTTGTGAGAGAAGAAAAGCCTAAAAGATAAATATTTCCTCACTTCAGCAAAGCCCAAAAAGCTGACCTTGAGAAATAGAAGATTCTCTTGAGTTTGCATGGACCACTACTGTAGCCTCAATAATCTGCAGTCTGGGTACATTATACCCCTCTTTCCCTCCATTATACAAAGGCAGATCTGTGCAGCCCTGAATCCACCCAAGTCCTCCCACAAACTTTCCACTAGGGCTTCTCTCACTTTCTTTCTGAGCTCCTCAAATCTTAACTGGAAGGCTCCTCCTTAGCTTGTTCCTGTGACCATATGGCTGAAGGCAGGTGAAACTTGAGGGCATCCAAACTGCAGGCCTCTGGGCTTGGGCCTGCACATAGGATGCCCGCCAAAAGACTTTGGAAATATCTGAAGCCTTTGGTGAGGGTGAAAGAAGTTTGCTGGTTGTAGGGTCACTTACAGTTCTGGACAGACTCATAGATTTGGACTCGACTTGACTTGGAATATGAAAATTTTCTTTAAAAAAATAAAAAAACTCCTCAAATCTTAAATCACAAGGATCTTTACTGTGTGTAAAAGACAACACAGGATTGAAAGAAATAGTAAATGACACTTCTTGTGATCATTCTCCAATGCCACAAGTAATATCTCTGTAGCTGACAGGGAATAAAAGAAGAAACAACAATTTATCCTGTGCATGTTCTAATCATTCCCATAGCACCTAGTGACTCCACTGTGGATGATCTAGTGGTTGGCCAACTGGAGTGATTTGTTCCTGTTGAATGTTTCTTAATGATCCTGGGTGCACTATGCAGTTATATTAGTTGAGTGTCAGGGCACCTAGAGGTCTTTTCTATCCCAGATGTCTGCTTACTACCAATTTAAGATAAAGAAATATTGCCCAGGGTTGCCAAGTGTCAGGCAACTTGCCCAGTAATTTCATAAGGTTGTCCCATAGTACTTTATTATGCGGGGTGCAGACAGACCTCTGCAGTTATCCCTCCAGGTTGATGGAGGCTGCTGTGCCTCCTCATTCCATTTCAGGGAACATACCTAGCTTCCAGCTCTACATCTCCCTTTCTGGAACAAAGCCATGAGGGAGTTCTGGATACACAACTGGAAAGTCTAGCAGAAAGAGGGGCAGAATTTTAGAAGCTAATCTAGGTCCTACCATACTTCCACTAAGCCTTCTTACAAAACTACTGGTCCAAGCACCTCCTTTTCCTGCTTCTATTTACTCCCTACAGCAGCCCATTTCCTCCTCCTGGCAGCCTTTGACTCCCTCTAATCACTTGGTATCTACTGACCAGTCCAATACTATCCTTACAAGCCCTTCCTGCTTGACATAGTATGGAATTAGCTTTTGCTTCCCCACACCTACTTACACTGACCATTACATGGACTGGACCACAAGAGAAAAATGAGTTTCTCATCAGAAAAAAGTACACTGAATAAGCTTGGTTGTTAGCTGTATTAAAGGCTGTAGAAACAGAATAAAAGACAGGATCTGCCTTGAAGATCTTTTGTTGTAGGCAGGACAGATGCAGCAGTTAAGAAAGACAAAGACAAAGAAAATATTTCTAATACGTTTGCATTACCAAGAGAGCATTACCCAGGTTTTTCAAAATTTTTCTCCACATATAATTAGTCAAAAAGTGAATTGTCCTTTTTTCTGTATTATTATGTATTAATATTAATTAATTTGTGCATGGATCATAAAAGATATTCCTGGTTCTGTTTTCTACCTGTAGGAAACCAGGATAACAAGTTAGCTGCTAAACTACTGACTTAATTTTATTGCTGAAGTAGTTTTTCAACAAGAAGGACAACTCAATCAAAATTAATAGATCACTAGATCCACCGATCTTTGCTAGTTAAAAATAGCAGCAGCTATTTGGAGGTCAGATCAAATAGTTCCCTGCTTTGTACTCTCTACAGTGTTAGCATGAAAACCACCTGAACTGTACTGGGGATAAAAAAAAAAAAAATCCAGCTATGTGATGGCTTGATTGGATCATGGTCTTTAGCTTTACTCAAAAAAGCCTTAACAGGAAAATAACTGCAACTTTAATAAATGTAATGTAAATGTACGTTTTCTGCTATAAGGTGCTAACTTAAACAAAATGTAATGCATCACTTTTGAAGTAAAAAGGATTTCAGGAAGCTGGCAGGTATAATAAAAGCCTTCCATCTAGATTTAGGTGAGAGAATAATTGCCTTTTTGTTTAGAGATAGGAAAAACAAAGGTGCACTAAGTTAGACCAAGCATGGGTTAGCTCGATCTAACAAATGTATGTCCCATTCAGGGCACAGACCCAGAGCTGAGAAAGCCCAAATGCATGCCCCAGCTCCACGGCTGCACTTTTCCTATCCTCCCCACCCCATCTGCCAAGGTATATTTTTAGTCCTTTGACCTCCCCACCCCTAGGTGGCCAGCCACCCTTACAAGCTTGGCAACCCCTCTGATCCTGCCAAAACCTCTCCCCAGAGTAGCTGTCTCTCTCCCGTCTCTCAGTTCTAATCCTCAAAGGGAATTTACAATACTCCTTTCGTAGTCCAGCTGATGAACTTATAGCCGAAAGAAGCCAGAGGCGGGGCTGGTATGCATGCAAGACAGGCAGTCAATGAAGATGTAAACTGAGGAGTCAATGGATGAGAGACAGGCTGGGAAGGGGTGGGGCAGAGGGGAGGAAGGGGAATGAATGTAGCTGGTAGATCATGGAGAGTTACCTGGGGACTCAGATGTCAGGCAGGCTATAATGCGTCATACATCCAATGTCTATATTTAGCCCACGACTTTGTATCCAGGAGGTTTAATAAGTGAAGTCCATAGGCTCGTCTGTGAAAAGTGTTATGTAAATTCCCTTTGACGAGTAGAAGAGAGAGACACTGGTTTTCTTGTAAGAAATGTGCTCCCACAGGTAATTGGGTATTCTTGTCCTTAATAGATTTCCAGCGTGCATTCATTTTGATGCACAGTTGTTGTTTGGTCTCTCCTACATATTTTCCATCAGGGCATTTCGTGCATTAGATGAGACATAATACATTTCTGGAGGTGCAGCTGTAAGCTCCAGGAATGCTGATGGTTCAGTTGTGAGGTATACTAATTGTAGGGGTGATGGAGATATGTTGGCAGGTTTTGCATTTTGTCATGGCGTGGTCTGGTTCCATTCAGTGCGTTTCAGGAATGTTTTGGCTGAAAACATTGTGTTTCAGGAATGTTTTGGGCTCATAAGTATTATAACAGGAAATTTCCTTCTGGTGATGAGGTTAGGGAGATTTGGTGCTTGTTTGAAGGCTAGGATGGGTGGTTCTACGAAGATCTCTTTAAGAATTTGGTCTCCTTCTAATATGGGTTGTAATTGTTTGAGGATTTTCTGTATAGGTCAGAGGGAGGAATAATATGTCATAACCAGTATTGTACGATTCATGGGGGGGTTTCCTTCTGCACTGCAGCAACTCCTCACATGGTATCTGGGTAGCTCTTTCAAATGTGCAACCTCTCTCTCCAGAGGTTGAGTGTCCTTGTTGAGTGAAAGCCTTTATAAAATTTGTGAGGTGGCAATCCCAGGTGTTCTCCTTAATTCAAATTTGATGGCATCTGATGGCTTGGCTGTATTATCACAGCTTTTTTGGTGTGTTTAGGGCAATTGCTGGTTCTGTGCAGATATGTAAGTTAGTCTATGGTCTTCTTGTACAACACGGTCTGTATTTTACCAATTCTGGATACTGATCATCATCATGTCTATAAAAGGAAATGTTGGTGCTGGAGTATTCAAGAGAAAGTTGCATGGAGGGGTGATGATTGCTAAATTAACTATGGAAATCAATCAGAGATTGCAGGTTTTCAGTCCAAATGATGAAGATGTCATAAATGCATCTTAAATATAGCAAGAGTTCGATGGTTCAGTCCTTGAGGAAAATCTTCTTCCAGGTAGCTCATAAAAAGGTCAGCATACTGATTTAGCACAGTGATGCACAGCCAGGTTGCCATAAGATCTATTCAAGGGTGCCATGGGATGCCAAACAACCTTAGAGCTGTTAGTTGTGCAAACATGATGCACAAGATAAATCCAGAGACGTCAAATAGGAATGTTTAGTGTTCATAGTCCTGTGGTCCTTCTGAGGTCTTTGCAACAGAAGAATTGGTCTATTACTTTTCTGTAGTCAAAAGATATGTACAACTAAGAGCTACCATTTTCTGTGGGGTGCCTTGAGTCAAAGGAGGGGCATCTTGAGTCTAAAAAAGCTGACAACTACTGATTTAGCCTATGTAATAGAACAACACAGACAGGCATCCCTTATTCTGAAGAAATCAAATTTTCATGAGTAGTCATCCCACATTTCTACTGAACCCAAGAGAAATTAGGGTGAAATATTAAGGGTCAATCAGTTAGTAATTATAGGAGATTGATAAGGTGAACAGAATTCACCCTAATTCCTTTCACACCTTTTAATTTTTTTTCCATGCTAGAAATGAGAAATTAAATGCTTCTTTCCTTTAATCCTTTATAAATGAAGAATATGAACAAGGCAAGGCTCTTCAAAAAGGAGATATGACAACACTTATCAAAAGGGCAAGAGTTTTAATTCACCTTCGAGGATACATCTTAGGCATAGAGCTGTTAATATGTTCACTGAGACATGACTCAAGGGTATACTCGTCATAAAAAATGGCTTTGTAAAATGTTTCAGGACAAATTACATTCCTCCTACACTGTTATGTTTTTCTGGCCATAGACAAGAGACATTTTAAGATGACTTTAAAATTAGTTGTTTTCTTTGTACAAATTAGAAAGTGATGATTTCCCCCTCCCCCCCCACCAGGAGTCCAGGAATTCATTTAAGCTTAAGCTCCTTACATGTTATTTGAGCTGGTATGCCACCTGCATATTACAAAATACAGTGAGAAGCAGTTTCTCATTTGGAGAGGAAAAGAAGCAGACAAAATATTTCTGGATGAAATACAGAACCTCATTACACTTGGAATATCACAATTTTCAGTTTACTGATATACTCTTTTTCATGGCTGTAATTTATCAGCAGACTACCTAAGGAAAAATGACAGGCTGAACATGATCCAAAAGGATGTTTTGGCCCATCTTGGTTCCCAAAGCCCCTGGCAGACATTAAAATAAAAGGTACAATTAGCATCTGAGGAATGTTATACCCCATGCCAAAAATCATGCATCCTGCATGCCAGATGTGCCTTCAATTTAAGGCACTATGTAAACAAAACACAAAGAAGTTCTATATTATACGTAGAACAGTTTTTGTGGCTGGTTTGCCATTTTAAGGCACCATAAATTGCCTGAACATGTGACACCATAATTTATGGCAGGATTAACATATTATTCATGCCATAAATATAATGTCTTTCAGGGGACTGAAAAACAAAGAGTATGCTCTTTGAATTTTGAATGCAGGCATCTCCCAAACTGGAGATCAGGTCTACCTGTATTAGAAAACATTTTATAAATAGCATTCAAATCTAAACTGGGGAAAGCCAAAACCCTATGCAACAAAGATAGTTAGCCAGACCAGTCTGAATTTAGGTAGAAAGTAGTCTATAAGGTAGCTACAGTGCCTTAACTCATTTAGAGAGACATAAGCTCTCGTGGGCTACAACCTACTTGATCAGAAGAAGTAGGATTCATCCTATAAAAGCTCATGCCTCTCTGACCATGTTAATCTATAAAGGCATCATACTACTCTGCCTTTTACTAGTTAGTAAATTAATAAGTTATTTGAAATATAAGTGTCAACATTTGTCCCATGAATCCATATATCTTACTGGCATTTTGATTTAAATGCAACAAAAAATTTAAAAAAATCATTGGGGGATTCAGAAGTAAACATACAATTATAAAAAAAAAATCTCTCAAGAGTGCTTATTTCCTCAGCAAGTGTCAAGCATGAAGCAATTCCATGGAAATCCAAATGTAAAAGTGGTCAAAGTGTCTCAAATCATCAAAGGGAAGGAGAGTTGTTCACAGGGTGGGAGAGAGTTATATGGTTTATTGGGACCTTGTTGCTTCAGCCAGTATTGTTGTTATGGTCTTTAAAATAGGAAATGTCATTGACTGACAGCAACAAATGTCCTGTGTATTCGTGTGTCTAAGGGTCAAACACTAGCCCATAAAAATGGATACACATCCTAAAGAAACACAGAACATGGTATTTAGGAATGGAAGACAAAGCTAAATGTCTTGAAAAGTGTCCTTTGTTTCCAATTATAAGCATCATTCATCTGTCATATGTCTCAGAAATAATACCAGTTATGTGTTTTTCCATTCACTGAATTTGCTTAGGTATGAGTTAGCAGAAAAGTGATCCTGTTAAGATTCATTAATAAAAAAACCAAGTACAACCAAAAGTCAAATGGCAGTAACTCACTTTTGGAAGTGGACTTCTGTCCCAATGTTACTGATATGGAAAAATAAGGGATGAACTACTACACTAGAAGGGAATAAAAGATAAACTAACTTTATAACAGAGATTAAGTAGCCTTAAAAGATACAGAGTTATTTCCAGAGTTTAAACAAAATAAATGCACAGTTAATGATGAGGCTGATCAATGAAAATAGATCTTTTACAGATGACAAATACTGGGGAAACAGCAAGAGTGGATCAGGGCAAATATCATGCAAAGATATATATTATATGTAGCAGCTAGTTCTCTTTATGCACTTCACAGATAAAATAATAATAATGGAAGAAAATTTCTGGAAGGTCAAATTGGTACATATAACCATGAGATAACACTGTGAGAAGCTGTACTGATTATTTACATGTGTACAGTATGTTATATACCGTCTAAATATGTGTTAATACTATACTGAGGCCTAAAGGCCTTTTGATTGGAGGCTAGGACTAGAATCCAGAATGACCAAGATAAATCAAAGAAAATGGTCCAAATTAATCAGATGAAATTCAACAAGAAGTGCTAAATCCTGTATTTGGAATAGAAAAAATTGCATGTACAAATGCATTTACATTATATTACCTTTTTTAAATGTTGTTATTGATAAATTTACAGGTCTATGAAGTATAATAAAATATAAAACCAAGCTGGGATGAGATTGGATAGTCTGCAATCCTGCAGTGAAAGAATTGGGGTTTACAGGGAACCATAAGATGAATATGAGGCAATAGTCTACTGGGTTGAATTAACAGCAGTGTCACTTGCAAATCAAGGGAAGTGATTTTGCTCTATTCGGCACTGATAAGACCACATCAGGAGCACTGTGTTCAGTTTTGAGTCCCACACTTTAACAAAGATGTGAACAAACTAGAAAGAGTCCAGCAGGGAATGAAAAAAGGCCTGGAAAGCATGACTTACAAGAAAAGGCCAAAACAAGTAAGACTGTTTAAACTGGAGAAGAGAAGACCTGAGGAGGGGTGGAGAGGGTAGAATTTGTTTACAGTCTTCAAATATCTGAAGGGCAATTATAAGGAGAATAAAGATAAACTTTTTGTGTGGCTATAAAAGACAGGACTAAGAACAATTTTTTGTGAGGGTGGTCAAGCACTGGAACAGGCTATCTAGAAAAGCTGTAGAACACCCATCCCTGAAAATTTTTAAGAACAGGTTAAACCAGGGGAAGGCGCCTGGGGCTTTCCTCCACTGCACAGCCCCAGTGGGGAAGGCAGCTGGCTCCAGACTGTGGGGCTTCCCTCCCATGCACAGCCATTGCAGAGGCTGTGCATGAGTGGCAGGGAGCGCTAGCAATAGAGATGGCCCAGTGGAGGCTGTGCTCCTCACTGCAACGTGCAGTGTTGGCTGGAGCTGCCAGGCACCTGAACTCTGAGTGCCCTGCTTGCTGCTGCTGCACCATGGGGGAAGTGCGGGGGGTAGGGGAGCACACTCCCCCATCTTCCCTCCCACCCCACAAACCCCACACACCCACACCCCACCCCCACCATACCCTATACCTCCCCACACACACCACTACACCCCCTAACACCCTCCACACACACATCGTACCCCACACACACACCCCTACACTCCCCTACCCAATCTCCACATCCCACCACACCCACAATATATAAGACTAAGAATTTATTTTTGAGCTATTATATAATCACCTCTATATACACAACACAAACACAAGTCATGACATTTTAATTGTATTAAAAAAAATTACGTTATAGTAGGTGTTTGGCTTTTAGTATATGTTTTGGGTTTTTTTCTGGTTCTAAGATGGCAACCCTGCCCAAAAGGAGTATTTCCAAGGGCTAAGGGGAGGGTCTCCCAAAATGGTGACAAGGAAGTAGGGCAACTATCAAAAGGGCAGGACTACTCATGCAGCCCTTGACAGCTCACCAAAAATTAAGTGGCACTCCACCCAAAATAATTGCCTGCCCCTGGGTTAGACAGACATTTGGCTGGGCTGGTTTAGCCGGGGATGATCTTGCCTTGAACAGGAGGCTGGACCAGATGACTTCACGAGGTCCCTTCCAGTCCTACTTTCCTATGATTCTTGCAAATTAAATAAGGCTGAGTTGGTACACAAGACACATGGGAATGGTTTTATATTTTTTATACCTCATAGACTAGACATGTAAATATTACTGTTTTGCTTTTTCAAATATAAAGCAGTAGAAAAAAAAAAACACAAAAAGGAAATTTACAGTAAGCATGGGCGACTGGTGACTCCCAAGTCTGGGGGGGCACCAGATCACCGTGGGGGTGTCCCCCAGCAGCTGATCGCTGAGCTAGTGGTGAAACCAAAAGTACTAGCAGCACTTCCAGTTTCACCACCAGGGCTTCTCTTGAGGCAGGGGGGCACGCTAGTGCTTCTTCTGCTACAGGGGAAGCATGCTGGCACTTCTCCTGGTGCCTCCACTTCCGGTGGCCAATCTCAGGGAGTGCACATGAACCCACATGCACCCCCTACAATGTCACCAATGGCAGTGAGCAAACTCTGTTCTCTTTCTGTGTAGGCAGACCTATGAGCATGTGATTATTTAAAATATCCAATTATCTCTAAAGAGGTTCACAAAGCTCACCTCTTTACCAACAAATCTTTACCTACTAGTTATTTTGATCATAGTACTGGGACTGACTATGAAGCAGTGTGCGGAAAATAGCTTTGTTGTTTTTAGCATTCATCTTGTTATAAAGGAAATGTATTTGCCCCTTATTTAAATCTTCAGGTGCTGACAGCATTTGACATTTAAAATATTTCATCAGGGAAAAAACATTGATATGAAATATTTAATTGGCAGAGATATTAAGAACACTTGGGTCAAGTGATGTAGGGTATGCAGCTTATGGTATTTGGACCATGCAATAACATCTATTGACTACTTTGCACAGTTATGTGGCCAAGAAATTCTGGTTATTTATTATGTTGAAAATTCTGTGAAACTGGACACTCATCATAATAGTTCCAAACAGATCTAGAGGTATAAGTGAAATAAGGGATCTTCCTCTAATATGACTGTACATAAATAAAGATGTTTCACTCCTGAACCTGTCTATTAAGCAAGCATGGAATAGAAACTTTTAGGCCAGAAGTCACAAACATATAGCCCACAGGGAAGGTACAGCCCATGAATCCACCTGCAACTGGCCTCTGGTGCCATTTCTGGGTCTGATCAGACCCACAGTAGGCAAGGCACGTGCCCGTGGCAGAATTCTGGTCCACAGGCCAGATCGTGCCCATGCCACACCCCCACAACATATCTGACTGGTGGCTACTCCAACCAGTTTGGGACCTGTGCTATGTGTAGCATGGTCCCAGAACTGTCAGCATGGGACCAGGACTGCAATGTAGCTGGGCTGACCACCATGTGCAATGTAGGTAAGGCTCTGGCCAGACTGTGCCATAGAAGGGGCTCATTTCAACCACTCTGGAATCCCTGCCACATGCAGTGTGGGTCCCAAACCAGTCAAAACAGCTGGATCAGGTATTCTAAGGGAAGGGGAGAGGGTCTGTGGACCTGATCTGGCCTCTTGACTGGCCCTCCACCACTCATCTGGCCTGTGGTGCTGAATGAGTTTGACACCCTTGTTTTTAGGCAACATAGAGAGTATCTCCCTATATGCAATTTTCATTATAGTCCCCTAATAATATCTGGTTATAACTTCATAGCCTATACCAGGGGCAGGCTGTAGTAATACAGCTTTGCTCTAAAGCAGGCCACCACTTATGACCCAGCTGCTTCTTTCATCATTCCCCTGCCACTATTTGTCACTGAACGTCACTCTGGGCCAGCATTTCCCAAATCTTGTAGATGCTCTCATGCCCCCACTACTAGAGTCCCCCCCACCCTGGTCCCTTTGACAAATGTTATCAATAGACAATTATTTATGGTTTTATCTGCCTTCTACACAGATTAAAAATGACTTCCCTCTTATTTGCCTTCCAGTAGAAACTTATAACGGCTCAGTTAAACAGTCTCAGGCATTGACTAAACTGATGAAGTTGCACCAGTTTACATCAACTCAAGGATGAAAAAAAAAAAAAAAAAATCAGTCTCCTGATCAGCTTTAGCCCTTGGGTATTAGTTATCTTACTATAACTAAAGGTGCACCAATACATCAGTCCATATTGCATTGGCACCAATAAAAGAAAAATTGACATTATCAGCAATCAACTTTTTTTGGCTAATGTTGCCAATAATGTCACCAATAAATGCTGCGTGCATGTGCGCAGCTACAACATGCACACAGCCAGGAATGCAGTCTGGCAGCTAGTAGAGCAGCATCCAGCCAGTAAGTCTGTGGGGGGAAAGGGGCATTGGGCAGGGAAGGGATGGGGGGGCAAATTGAGGCCCCCAGGCTGAAGGAGGGAGTGGGGCAAGGGCAAAGGCAGAGGCAGAGGCAAGGACAGGTGCTCCCCAGCCAGTGCAGGATGGGGCAGGGTGCGGGTTGGAGCTGTGCGCAGCTTGTCCAGGGAAAATCGGGACTGAGGGAGGTGGGTGACTCCTGCCACTGCGTGCACCCACAAGGGAAGCATGGGGGGCATGTCCCCATGAATGTGTGCTCAGGGCAAGGGCAGGCTGCCCAGTGTATGCTTGGGGCCAGGGGCTGTGCCAGCCTCTTCCTGGTGGAGGGGGATGGGCCAGGGCTGTGCTTGGGGTGGGGGGGTTACAGGGTGGCTACGACAAATTCTGGGGTGGTCACAGCCCCCCCCATAGGCCTCCTCCCAGTGCTACCATCGCTTGCCCCACCCCACCTGCCCTAAGCACAGTCCTGGCTCAGACCTCTGCCAAGAGGCCAGCACAGCTCCCAACCCAAGCATGCAGCAGGCAGCCTGTCCTCATCCTGTGCACAAATCTAGGGGGAACATGCCCCCCATGTCTCCCCTTGGGGTGTGTGCAGCAACGGAAACTGCTCTCCCCCCCACACCCTGCAAACAAGCTGCCTATGGTTCCGTCCCATGCCCTGCCCTGGCATCACCTGCCTCTACCCCTGCCGAAGCCCCACTCCCTCCCTTATTGTGGAAGCCTCAAACTTCCTCCTCACACCTCTTCCCTCCCCATACCCTTTCCCCTCCACAGACTTACCAGCCAGATGCTGCTCTCCAAGATGCCAAGCTGCATATCAGAAATTGGATCAGTATAGGCCCATATGGCTGGTTAATAATCAGTCATTGATATTGACCAAAAAAATCTTTATTGGTGCACCCCTAATAATAACAACAATAAATGAGAAAGTTAAGTTAACCAAAATTAAGTGAGACTTCACAAAGAAAATGCTAGGATTTGAATAAATAGTTGCTGAAACTGTTGGTTTAAAAAAAAATATCACCAAACTTCCAATGCTACGTTATTTATGTTAAATTGACTTAAAGGAGTACGGTGTCAGTCAGATCTTAATTTTCAATGTGGACAGGGAGAACTGTTTCTCTGGACAGGTAATCTTAATCTTCAAGCAAATTCATACTGTATTACAGCACTGTTCAACTTCTAGGTGGCCAGGGGCCATTGGTGCAGCAGGATAATCCATGGCCCCCTGGCCTGCACTGCACTGACATTCCATCTGGGACAGTGCTGCACTATGCCAGTGAGCCCATCCCCACCCCCTGGCTGTACTGTGTCAATGCACCCCTCTCCTCTCTGCAAATGATATTCATGTGGGCATCCCAACCCCAAGCTGCAACTTCATGAGCTTCCACTGCACAGTGTGGTCCTGGGCTTGACTTCAGCTCTTCATGGTGTGCCACACTATACTGCCCCTTGGTGTTGGGCCAAGGAATCAAAATCAGAGGAGGGAGGGAAAACCCAAAACAGCTGGAGCAATGACTGCAAGGGAGCCCAAGAACTGCAATTTACTCACTTTCAGGCTGCTTATAGCCTGTGGGCCACCAGTTGGACAGCCCTGCTGTGTGAAAATCCTTGAATACTTGAAGGTTGTCATAAAGATAGGACATTTCCTGGAAGTGGTGGTATTTCTTGCAGCTTTTGTTGCATAAGAATCTGCAGTGAACAATCTATTTTTCTGTGTGCATGCAGCCATGCAAGCAAGAGAAAATATAAAGCTGAATCTGGTTTGTGAAGTCATAGATTCATAGATTGTTAGGTGCTGGACGGGACCTTGCAGATCATCGGGTCCAACCCTCTGTCCCTCCCTGGGCAGGAAGACAACTGGGGTTAGATGACCCCAGAGAGGTGACTGCCTAGTTTCCTCATGAAAACCTCCATGGTAGGTGACTGCACCACCTCTGGAGGGCATTTATTCTACAGTCTGGACACTAACTGTGAACGAGCTTTTCCTGGTATTAAGCCTGAAGCAGCCTTCCAGGAGTTTATATCCATTGGTCCTGGTCTTCCCTGGGGGTGCCTTAGTGAACAGTTGTTCACTGAGCTCTTGATGCACTCCTCTGATATAGCAGTAAGCCGCTATCAAGTCCCCTCTCAACTTTCTCTTCTTTAGGCTAAAGAGGCCCAGGTCCCTCAGCCTATCCTTGTATGTTTTGCCTTGCAAGTCCCTAATTATACAGGTGGCTCTTTTCTAGACGCTCTCAAGTTTTTCCATATCCTTATTAAAGTGCAGTGCCCAGAACTGGATGCAGTACTCTAACTGTGCTCTCACTAGTGTTGAGTACAGCAGGAGTACCACTTCCTTAGTTTTACACGAGATGCATCAGTTGATGCATGCTAGAGTGTTGTTTGAACTGCTGCCCTCTACCACACACTGACAGCATTCATACGATAATCAATCATTATCCCACGGCCTCTTTCAGCTGTGGTGCAAGTCAAGCTGTCACCACCAAGCCTATATGTACACTTGTGATTGTTTGCCCCCAGATGGAGCACCTTACACTTGGAAGTGTTAAACTTCATCTGGTTCCAGTCTGTCCAATTCTCAAGTCTGTCCAGGTCCACCTGTATCTGCAACCTATCATCTGGCATGACCACAACACTGCCCCATAACTTGGTGTTGTCCACAAACTTGGACAACAAACTTTTCACTCCCCTATCCAAATCATTGATAAAAGATGTTGAAAAGCACTAGTCAAAGCATGGACCCCTGAGGGACACCACTGGCCACTTTGCACCAGGACAACCCAGATCCATTCATGAAAACTCCCTGAGTCTTACCATGTAGCCACTTTCCCACCCACTAAACTGTTGAGCACTTGGACCCACAATTTTCCATTTTTCCCACAAGGATATTGTGAGATACTAGATCATAAGCCTTCTGGAAGTCTAGGTATATAATGTCTACCACATTATACACCTAGATGTACCAAGTCATAACATAAGCATTAGGTTTGAATTTTCAGTAACTAAAGTGTTCAATCAGCTCTAGCTACATCACAGTAATAGAATTAGAGATTTCACATCTAATAGAGTCTATGACTTTAATATATTGTCATAGTTACAGTAAGATTCAGAGGTCTCAAGAAAACAATAGAAGAATAGGAAAATCTCTCATATTTGGTCCTTCTTTTGATATATGAAGACTTATCAAAAAAAATCTTAAAAACATCTTTTCAGAAGTGATAACTATGAATGCTCATATGCATGTGGAGTATTTGGTCCTTTCAGAGAAACATAAAAGAGGAACATCAGACATGTTTGGCATTCAAATAGCTTGAGATAATATACAAAAATGCAGAATACATTGAAAAATGGAGACTATATGTGGGAGTGATGCAACATGGCATTATAGTGGATATGCCATTTGAGATGCACCATTAATTTTTCACCTTTGGGTTTACATATTTTATTGCTTTTATAAATCAATAACAACTCATGCATAAATCGTAAAATGCTGCAAAGAAATGACACGGAAAATACCAGTAGGTAGCAGAAGCATGAATTTATGTAAGGAAATAAACAAAGGCAAAAGTTTTTTTTTTTAAAGTAAATCTGGTGCAATATAAATTTCTATATGTGTCTGCAGTGTAACAAATATGGTATTAATATAAAATGAGATGAGCGATGTGAGATTACTGAACCAATTAGCAGATTATTATCTCAATGGAAGGTATTTAATAGAAATCCCTTATTACTTCAACCTTGTCCAGTCTCCTTTCCTTATCTATAGCAAATTTCTCATATTTAAGAACTAAAATAACAACTTTAAACAAAATATACAGAACTTTGGGAAAAATCCTACCAAGTGTTTGGAATTTACTTGGCTATCAATACTCTAAAGGAAAGAAAAAGAAAGACAGACCCTCACATTTTTTTCCATAGTGAGATGCTTATATTCTTGCATTTACTTAATTCCTGGATTGTGAAAGAATACTATCATATCATACTATGCTAGTATACTATTTATACTATTATAAGATAGAGCAGGTTACTGTATTTATAAATTAAGAAAAAATAAATTAGACATTCTTCCAGGGTGTCGTAGGTATGCTTTGTTTTTCTATTCCATAGTCCCCTCGCTTAGGGATTTTTATTATGTACAAATCCTCTCCAAGGTGTACCTACTTCTGATACCTATGGTCTTTGTGTCATTAACATCCATTTGATCACTTTACAAGGTCAAAATATGACTAGCTGCATTACTACTAAGGTGCACCATACTCTTCCCCTTTGGTCTCCTGCACTAGAGAATATTCCAAGTTCAGGACTGGATTTGGCCTTCTAAAGAAACCCTATGAATGGAAACTGCAAAATATACCACAAAAGAGTTATTCTTGATCTCCAATTTAGCAATTAGTTGTTTTGAGGTATGTGAATTCATTTATACTTTGTACTTTTACAAGGCAAAAACTTTTATATAGTAATCCTGCACTAAATGCCCCCATGGAAACTATATAGTAGAACCCAAACAACAACTGTGCCCCATAATGAACGCACACCAAAAATCTAATCAAAGACAAAAATACCCAGTTACCTGTGGGGGCACATTTGTCACAAGACAACCACTCTCTTTCCAATCTCTCAGTTCTAAATCCTCAAAGGAAATGTACAAAACACCTTTTGTAGATGAGCCTATAAACTTCACTTCATAAATCTACCGGATACAAAAAATAATGGACTAAATGTAGACAGTGGATTTATGTCTCATTATAACCTGCCTGCCGTCCAATAATCCCAGGTAACCTTTCTATATTTTGCCAGCTACATTTTAGCACTGGTCAAGATTCCCCAGTTTTGTGCCCCCGCCACCCCACCCCCAATCTTCCCTTCCAAGTATCTGCATTTTCACAGCGTTGCCTTTAGATTCTATTTCACCCAGGAGACTACATAAACACCAGCAGACTCTCCATACACCTAAAGAAGGGTATTTGTGCCTGAACACATGTAAAGAACTATTTTTCCAACTATTTAGTTGGTCTAATAAAAGATACCACATTTACCCAAATATACTTGTCTGCCTCTGTAAGGTAAAAACATTCCAAATACCAATGATTCCCTCAAAGAAAAAAGGTTAAGTGTTACCTGTTAAACTTTCTTCATTTTGTGAGTATTTTCATTTTATGTGGCACTATCTGTGACTGTCTAATTCAATGCTCTGAGCCCCATTCATCCGGGGGGGTTAAGCCTACTTCCCATCATAGCTGGTCTGCTGAGAAGCCAAGAGAGGGAGAGGTACAGAGCCACAAGGAAGAGAGCAAGTTAGAAGGTATGTGGCTCAATGATACTGCTCTGGAAGGAGGGGGATCCTGAACTGTAGCCCAGACCCTTGTTTCAAATTGGGTAGGAAACCTATTGCTCTTCATCTACTTAGCCCAATAAATATAAAAATGATTCAAGAGATGAGCTAGAGAAAGGATTGGATCTTGCCTAAATGGTAGTCTGGTGGTACCTAACTGTACCAGCTGGAAAGTCAGAGGGATACAGGTTCAAACTCTTGAGTGAGGGAGGCCTCAGTCTTCCACTACCTCAGCAAATGTCTTAACCACTAGACCAAGGGTTGGCAGTCAACAGCCAGCAGACCAGATCAGGCCCACGGAGAGGTTCAATCTGGCCAAGGGATCAGCGGCATGCAGCTGTACTGTCTCCCAATTCTTCTGCAGAGCCCCCTCCACTGTGGAGTTTGCTGCCACACTGCTTCTGTGTTTACCATCACTGCAGAAGGGATGGAGACCAAGGACAAAGCTAAGTGCAGGCAGGTGGCTGCTCTGTGTGGCCCACAGAGAGGGCCAGGCTGCAAAGTGCAGCCCTTATTTGCAAACGGTTGCCAGCCCCTGCATAAGGCTATTAAGCAAAAGCATGGAAGGACCTCCCCTTTTCCTCCTGCTGCATCTAATATCCTATGACCATGGGTTTTTGTCAGATACAGTTTTGTTACTTATGCTCACCCAGCCTATACACACGGAGTCATATACCTGCACAGCTTGAGTGCAGCATACTGTACACACTCAGTAGCCAGGCAGCTTATACAGCTGCACTACACATTGGGTAGGATTACACACTGTATGCATGTTCCACAAATAGGAGTTATGCAGCTGGGTAACTGCCATTTGGGCATGGAAAGAGAAATAGGATTCTGCCTGTAGTCACTAGGGCTGCATCTACACATGTGTTTTTCTGCAGAGTAAACTAATTAGCTGCAGAGTAAAGTGTCACCGTCTATATGTGTATTAGGCCACAGTGAACTAATTTACACCAGAGACAGTACTATCTTATACAGGAATAATTTACTGCAATTGAACATACATGTAGATGCTGACCACAGACATCAATTGCACTCAGTCAGCACAACCAGCCATGGCCAAGAGTCCTGCCTACTACCTAGCCACAAGGCTCTGCACTTTTGGCACCCTCACGCCCCAACCAGCCCCTCTGCCATCCTCCACCACCAGCTGAGGTTGGCCTCCATGTACCCAGCCAGCCTAGACCGTCTCCACCACAGCTCAAATTCTTACTGTCTTGAGCACTTGGGTAGATGATGTGCCAGGGAGTAGTTTACTCCAGCTCAAACCACTCCGGAATTTATTGCTTTACATTAAATTGCACATACAAATGCAACCCATGTTACCAGACTTGCAACTGGAATGAATGATGGTCTTCATAGAAACTAAGAAGTTTCACAATTAATGTTTTATACTTTTTAAGGTAAAAAGTAAAAGCAGATGAACACAATAGAATAAGACACCTAGATGTAAACTAGTGTGTCTCCAATGACTTCAGTGAAGTTCTGTTCATTCACTTACACTGAAGACCTAGTCATATGGTACACTTTGGGAGAATTTTTAACTAACATTGACTACCACTAGCTACCATTAACTACACATGGTAGTTAGTGAATATCTTCCTCCAAAGAATCAAGCCTAAAGGACTGAATTACCTAACTCATGGAAAACCAAAAGGGTTTGAACACTTAGGTCTCATTTTTATACTTGGAAAACTCATCTTTTGAATTTATAACATGTTTCTCTTTCATACTAGCACACAATGTTTAGCTCCAAAAAATCCAATGCATTTTTATGTGCACTATCAATACAGACCCTGTAAAACTCTGAAAGCTTTTGTCCTTATAGGATCTTAGATCTTTGACACTATCTGATCTTTACAGTTTCCTCCCTTGCTTCACTGGCCTCTAGAGGATTGTGCTTTTGTGTGGTGAACACAGAGGGAGAGAATTTCTTCCCCCTTCACATCTCAGCTTCTTTTAGTAGAAAAGAGTATGCTTTTCATCACTACAGTAGTAATATATACCACATAAACCAACTAGCTAGTCAGTCACTCCTGACCATCTATACTTGTACATTAAAAGGTAGAAATGCTTTGGACTTACCCTTGTAGGCAGGCACATCCTGAAACACAAGGAAGATGTGCTGAGATGGTGAGGTTTAGTAGCTGATTCTCACAGGTTCTCTCCCTGCTAAGTTCAATATTAACCTGTGGATCACTACAGTTAACATAAATCTGACCAGCTGGGCAATTATGCACTGGAAAACAAAATAAAACAATTATTCATCATTCCTGAAATTTTATATGTTACAAGAAACTAAAATTTTACATGACAGAATATTGTACATGTTACATTTTAAAAGGTTGTTTTGAGACACAGAATTGTCTTTAGTTTGTTTCCTGGGAAGATCTACTGGTTATGTTTCACAAAAAACTTGGGTAACATTATCATTCTGGAAACATACTGCAGTTATAAAACATTGATAATATAATTGCTCACAGGTAGCCAGTATTGTTATGAGAGTTGATACTGCTTTACTCTCATCCTACTTTTAATTAGGTTAAACTATCAGTAAGACTGAAGTCTTATAGGAATTCCTGTCCCCACACAGTTTCACCATTAGCAATGGGACTGTATAAAGAGAAGATGGTCTCTTTACATTATTTCCTTTCTATAAATTAATGTGAGGTTATTTTTCATTTGACTCTTTACTTACCAATGTTGTTATCCTCACAACTCATAATTCCATCTCTGCAATGGCTGCAAGAAAAATATGTGAAGCTGTATTTAAAGTCAAGGGAGTCTGAAATGCTACTATTGGATGACTGTTTAAACATATTAATGCAGAAAACTATGTAAATTGAACACAACCAATAAGGGAAAAACAATTGCTGTTTTTCTCAGTGCAGAGTATCAATACAGTTGCAGCTTACCTTGCTCCTTATATACGAAGAGTAGAATTGGTCCTTGTGCAAATGCTAAATTAAAGATTAGGGCTCTTGAACCAACACAAAACATACAAAATATGTTAATGCATGGCTAGATCCAATATTTCTCCTCCTGCTATCACTAGGAGATTTACTGCTGGCTATAAGGGGCCCTAGACTAGGTTCTGTATGCAAAACAAAATTTCTAGTATCTTACAATAATTTAAAAAAAAAATACACACAGAGCTGTAACAAAATATTTACCACAAATTTTCTAAGTTTCCTTAGTGAATGAAGTAACCTGTAACTTTTGAAAAAATATTTTAGTTGGTATTCCACTCTATTAATCACAATTTAGGTGACCAAGGAGCAGGCTAGGTCATGCTAAGAAAACACAGATGATGCTAAAGGGAGCTCAAGAGGTCTGCCAATGCCACATAGTAAAGATACAAGCTGAGCAAAAAAATATGACTACATTTCACCTCCTCAGGCTTGCCACTAAGTGCAACTAAAGCAGAGCTCAGTGAAGAACCACAAACAGCAAGAAAAATTAGAGAGGAAACTAATAACCACAAGCATTCTTTTAGTGTCACAGGTTCTGAAGCTCTCACTTTTTCTGAATATCAAGCAAAGTTTGATACTGGTATCATAATTATACTGATACTGAACTTTGCAACATGTTCCCATCCCCCTTAAATCTCCCCTGTAACCCAAATAAGAAATGTAGTTTTTTCAAAAACAGAATCAAGAAAAAACTCTTTCCTTGAAAATACTGGTAAGTACAGTATTTTTCCCAGGGAAAACCCAGGCAACTGTAGCAAAATGTTGTAGCTGCTCTATTAACCTCCTAGCTACAGGTGCTGCTGTCTGAACCAAACTGTCCAAACCCCTCTTTCTCTTCTCAGGCTGAGCTGAGTGGGCAGCCAGCAGCTCCTGCCAGGTCAGCTGAGGGCCCATCCTAGCCAGGAGCACCTGCTGAGTCAGCTAAGGGCCCATGCAGCTGATTTAGCAAGAACCTCTGCCTGAGTACCAGGGGTTTGGATCCCCTCTAGAAATACAGTGAAGCTGAGCTAGAGCAGAAGTTTCTGCTGAATCAATAGAAGCTTCTGCAGCACAACCTCTGCTGAGGGAAGTGGAAAAATATACAGATTTCACCTGTGCTTAAATTTTACCATCAGAAGAACTAAAGAAACACAACCAATTATAGAATTACTAAGAAAAAAAAAAATCACACATATTAGCATCTACCAAAACTGAGGATGTGTAAATGTCTAACTACAGCAATATAGAATGGTAACAATATAGCTGAAAGTTTTCTCCTATGCTATCACGTTCATATGGTATAGCTGAAGCAAGACATGACTGGTGCAAAGAAAACAAATTAGCTATTTTAAACCAAAACGTCATTGCAACAAATAGCATTCAAAGAAGTCCTCCTGTACTGAGTCACTACCTGTGT
>JAGPOW010000304.1:106008324-106046181 GCA_030014935.1 Caiman crocodilus | reverse complement strand
TTCCATCCAAAACAGTCTAGTACCTTACAGAATGGTAGTGAATTTGATATCGACTCAAATTTCAGAGAAAAGAATAATAGTATTGGCATCAGTTCAGGCACTGTGCTTTACAAATAGAGAATATGAGCCAATGAACTTCAGTACTATTCACTCACTCCTCTGCTACAACTCTGATCTGCCCAATACACCTTCTGCTAGCCAGCCAGAGCAAATACAATGTCAAATACCCCAGTCTGTGCTGCTGATGACAGTATTATTATAACTGAAGCAATATATATTTACAGAGCTATCCAAATACATTATAATGCACATTCTGGCTAATTTGGACAGGAACATATGGAAAATAATAGAAGATGTTATTGTGGACATGGGACAGGATCACAATGTAAGTGAGCTTTTAAAGGTCAAAATAAATAAAATGGAGGCAGCAGTTAGCAAAAAGAGTGTAGAGTAAAAGACTACTTGAAGCATGAACAGAAACTTAAATCTTGAAAAATTTAATAAGTCTTCTTTAATATTGTGAGTGCAAAGATATAAAAGGAAAAACAAAAAAAGTAAGTGTGAGCAGTGCTGAATACAAGGGAAAGATATATGACTTGGGGCAGGTGAAAGATATTCAGTGCTTAGTTAGCATTTATGATTAACTATCTTCAGCATACAATAGCCCACTATATGCTCCTTTCTACCTCATCTAGGCATGGATAAATCCAATGGGAGTCCAGGAGAGCAGAACTGAACAATAGGGTAACTAGGGCAGGACAAGCAGGGCCCCAGCCGCAATGACTGACTTAAGGGGGGCACTGGTATACCCTTCACCTAGGAGCCTTTACCACAGCAGATACAGTTGGGCAGGCACAGACCCACACCCAGTGATGTATGTGAGGGGGAGAAGAGGGTGGAATGATACAGTCCTGCCCTGGGGTCTGGGGCGGGACAAACAGGTCATCAGGACTCTGGGAAACCAGAAAAAACATCTACGGGCTGTTACACTGTTAGTTTGCAATACTTTCTACTCAAGCTTGTAGAGGGTAATCAGAACAGGCAGAATTTCTAGAAAGTAAGATTTCACAGAGGTGCCACAAAGATACAAAAAAAAAAAAGGACTTCGTAAAATTAGACTATGCTAGTCCAACAAAGATAAAACAGGATAATGTGAATGACTTGAGGGAGCACAGAAAAATTACATTTGATCAGAAAACAAGCTAACCAGATGTGTGTCTTACCATTTGCCTAAAGATGTGATAATATTTTCTCCAGGTGGATAGTCAATTCCTTGAAAATAACAAGGACATTCATTCCTATAAGGGAGGAGGACAGATAAATGTGATTGTATGGTATTATGTATAAAACCAAACTTCACATTAATCTTTAATGGCTGCTATTCAAAACACTGAGCTTCATATTCTACATATAATATTAGACTGGATACCTAATGGGATATTGTTATATTCATATTGTAATCTGAAAGAAATCTGAAGTAGCAACTTCAGGTTGTATCAGTGGAGTGAAAATAATTCATCATCATCAATTTAATATGTTATTCTTAAACAGTCTATTTAAAAAATGTATCAGATGTTTAAAGTACTACAATTTAAAAAGTAAAACCACACTGAGCTGGTCATAAAAAGTATGACAGAACCTTCCATTAAAAAGACAATATTTTCCATTCCGTAAGTAATCTAACCAGCTGAAAAGAAAGCATAACTAGAGCAGTGGGGAGGACTACTCTGCACCACATATCTGCTGTACCATAGGCAAGTGGAAAATTAGCAATTAGTTAATACTGTATTAAGTGAAATGAATTATTCCCTTTGTATTTCCATCAGAAGACAGCCTGTGAGAGAGATGTTTAGGAGGCTTCTGAATTGTGATTTTTCAGTAATGAGAAAACTAGTACATGGTAGGTAAGACTCCATGCATCCAACCAGAGATACATGAAAAACTATGGCTGCACTTTGACTTCTGTTAGTTTTTCTTACCCCCTTTCCATCAGAGGTGTTCTATATCTTTTTTGTGACTCCATAGGGAAGGGACAATGTTGTCCCTTAGAAGACATGTGAAATTATTTTATTCTACTACCAGAGTGAAATTCTGGTTTCACTGGAATAAACAGAGTTTTACCATTGACTATGTTTATGCTGAAGAGTACATGCGGCAAGATAACTCTCATTGCATCAGTGTAAATCAAGAGTATCTGATCTGATGTCAGAAGAGTTATTGCAGATATATACCTTTCCCTCTGTCTCTACAAAAGTGCCATCAGAAATCATTTTAAGGAGAAATAATAAAAAGAAAGACAAAGGTACACTCAAGCAGAGTGGCCCATACATCTAGCACGGTCATAGACCAATGATTTCTGTAAGTCAGCAATTTCTGTAGTCAATGGCTGGTCAATGTGGTTAACATCACTCCTCCATATTTGATGTAGCAGCCAGAACGACAGCTTAGTAGATAAGGGAAGACTTCATCAGGGCTTGAACTCATGTCTCTAAAGCTGTAGCAAAACATCTCAATACTTTAAGGCTGTACCCCAGAACAAAAGAGAAATATCATACATATAACAATCAGTAGCAAGAGTAAAGCCCCTCACACACTCAAGAGACTTCTTTTGCCCTTCTGATATGCTAGAACAGGTGGCATGTAGATATTTATATGTGATGATATTCATTCTATAGATCTAGAACCATAAAAGGACTACTTTTCAGAGGACTGACTGATCTGAAGGCTGAATTTTATTGAAAGATAAATTCTCTGCAAATACTGCATTCTCTCCCTGCAGAACAAGTGATATATTAAGGCCTCTCAGGATGGCACATGAAATTAATTGATAAAAATGATCGTGGAATTCTATGAAAACAATAATAAAACATGTATTTAAATTCCATCATTTTTCTTCATTCTACCATGTCTAAGAATGGAGCTGTTATATCTTCATACCTCTTGTTTAGGCTAAGATTAAGAATGAAAAGAACACACATTTTCCCAGTTAACACAATTCTGTATGATACTAAAAGCCTGCCCGATTTACAAGTACATATTGTTCTACAGCCCATATACCAAAACATACAAATATACCTAGATAAAATGATACTTAAATATAACATCAGCTCTACAAAGTATAGTTACCTCTGTATACATTTTTCAATCTTGGCATTCAAATACATTCCAGGGGGGCAAGCACAACCTTCAACACAATCACCATGGCATGTCTCTGGCATAGACAAAGCTTGGCAAGTTTGTCCACAGGTAGACATGCAAGTACTGTACTCCTTTGTGTCTTCACATGAAAGAGCTACCCAAATGAAACAGAATTATCAAATTACATTGCAAGATTCTCACATAAACTCCACTTTCTGAAACCTTTCTAAGCTAACAAATTTCTGATGAAACATTGTTCTTTGAATCCAAATAACATTAAACCCCATTAAAATTGGCACTATGATACCACACTATATAAATTACTCAAGTGTAAATCCAGAGCAACTCCAGTAAAGTCAATGCAGTTAACCCAGATTTATACGAGTGTAACTAAAGAGAATTGGCCTTCTGTCTATAACTCACAAAATGCTTGGCTTCAAAGTGACAGCTTTGAAGAGGGGCCAGTGTCTTAAAGAAAACACAATAAAGCAATAGAATAAAATGTTGTGCTTTGCAGCTGTTAAGTGACACAATCCAAATTTTTTTTATATCCCTCCCTCAAGTACTGCATACTGATAGTGTGCAGTCTAGTGCAGCTCCTCAACCAAATCTTGTACAGATTAATGAAAAAGGACCTCAGATATTAAAGAGGTGTTGGAAACATTAATATATTTCAAATCCCTAAAATGGGATTAGCTGATATTTTACAATAAAACTATATTAACACATTAATTCATAAATTTGTTTTAAAAATATACAAAAGTCTTACAGCTAATATTTCTGCAAGGGGAGTTTAGGTTAGATATTAGGAAGAATTTTTTACAAGGAGGGTAGTGAAATTCTGGAACAGGGTACCCAGAGAGGTGGTAGAAGCTCTATCCTTGGAGGTTTTTAAGATTTGGCTAGACAAAGCTTTGGCCAAGACAATCTAGTTGGGAATGGTCCTACTTTGAGCAGGGGGTTCAATGAGATGACCTCCTAAGGTCCCTTCCAACACTAATTTTCTATGATTCTAAGATTCAAAGATGCAGACATTTAAAATCAGCTGTTTTTTGGGAAGAAAAGGAGACTGCATGGGAAAAGAGGAATTAATGAATTCTGTGAAAGCATCCTCCACCTCTGATAGTGGAGTATACTGAATCTCCAGCTCAAGCTAAATGCAAGGAGGTCAGACTAGGTTGATACATGTTTCACACAGTTATAAATACTGTATAAGGCCCCTATCAACATCTCCCAGTACCACTAAAAGCTCAAGCTTAAAATTAGCAATGATGATCCCTTAGATCTACTTGTACCATGAAGCATTAACAAAGAAAATAATATAGTATCAGGTATCTTTGGCTATATGCAAAAGATATCCCACTTCACTATATTTATACATTCTGGGCAATTAGCATGGTTGAATAAACTCTGGCACAGTTCATACTGGAGTTTACCGCTCCTGGGCTCAGCATTTACACATGTGCCAAGGACTGTAGCACATTCAGGTAAGGTGGTGCAGCCCCATCTGGCATTGTGTGTGTAGATGTTGACACTTTACGTCAGAGCTTATAAATCAACTCTGCAGTAAAGTGCATGTGTAGATGCCTCCCTCCCCGCTTCTGTATATAAATCCTAGCAATACTTCAGAAGACATCCTCATTTTGTGTACTTCACAGTCAGGATAAGATCAGCAAGAAGGGCAACTAACAAACTGTAGGGATATGTTCAATTTCAACCTAACCAAAGAGCCTGTTGTGTGAATCCCTTAAAAATGAACCCTATATAATCCACAAAACAATGGTCTTAATACAGAAAACAGGCTTCCATGCATCTGGCCTGTAAACTGAACACAGTTGGAATAAAAAAGTCAAAGCAGTCTAAGATATTAAGACATACAAATAAGTCCCCTCACCTTTTTCAAGAACCTCAGTTTTAATTTTCAGACTTGAAAAACTATATATTATGATGTCTTAGTGGGAGAAAAAGCTACAATAAATAACCCTCTGAAAAACAATGGCTTGGATTCTGATTTAACAAG
This sequence comes from Caiman crocodilus, assembly GCA_030014935.1. Lineage (NCBI taxonomy): Eukaryota > Metazoa > Chordata > Crocodylia > Alligatoridae > Caiman > Caiman crocodilus. Next base: position 106,041,023 of record JAGPOW010000304.1, on the reverse strand, counting down.
AAAAGGAAATGCATCCTAGCATTCTAATATATTGGATGAGCAGCTTAACTTAAATTTGTTTTCTGACATTCCTAAAGCAAAAGATGAACCTTAATAAATTAGGCCTGAAATGAAAGACAACTTACCACACTCTGAGACATGAGCTCTAAAATCTATTATCACTCCATATCTTCGGCACTGATGAGCATAATGGGCCAAAGCAGAGCATAAACAAATCTGTCCACATTTACAGGTGTCCTTTCTACACTGTTCAAAATAGGAAACAGGACTCAGATAGGAGTAGCATGGAGCAAAGAGTTCTTTTGTAAGGATGCTACAAGCTTCTGCTGCATAAGAGGCTGTTAAAGTAACATAAAAATAAACATACATTAGTTGCAAAGACTCTTGAAACTTGGAGGAATATTAAGTTTTAAGATGTTTTCCTGAGAAGTATTACTGTGCATTAGAATGATAATAGCAAGAGATCTATGAGCATGCTGTATTTTACAAAAGATTTATACATGCAACCTCCATCGTTATCAATAGGAACTATGCTGCTGTATGACATAGCTGTTAGTAGCTTTGAATCTGTACTAGGAGGGTGCATCTACACACTCATTAAAGCACCTTTGCTACAGCACATTAAGATTAGTACCTCTAATATGAGGTACTAGATAAATGTGCAGTAGCTATGCTAATGCACAGTAGAAAAGGCAAACTTTTTTGTAACACTTAATGAACAGTAGACCAATTCTACTGAGCATTAGCATTGTTTTTGCTGTGACACATTAATGCACAACAGAACAGCCTACTGTGCCTCAAGATGTTTTGCATAGATGCGCCCAGAATTACTTAAAAACAGAACTGTTAATATTCTGAAATAGGTACCAAACACAACTGTAGACAAGTAGTACCTTATGTCATTAAACTGGCCCATTAAGATAAACTAAGCAACAGCTATGAGGTATAACCCATGCATTAAGTCCTTTCATGAGCTTGTCAAAATAGTAAGAGTTGTTCCACTTAAGTAATTTCCAGCACCTTGTTCCAGACAGCAAGGACTTGAAGGAACCATATACCACTCAGAATTCATTCAATACTCAGAATTTCAGGGAGCTTTCAAGCTACCAATGTGGAGGTACTGCCATCAGTAATGAGGACAAAAAAGCACTGCCAAATGGTTCAGTAAAAAATTGAATATTCCAAAAATCAGGTAGACCTATCTTAATACCTTCATCTATACCGCATCAGGAAGAGCTTACAATTCAACATGAGCACTAAAAAGACTCACTAGAGGGGTTCAATTGAATATACAAAAAATTGACATATATATTTCTATAGCCTGGCTTCAATAAAAGTGCAGTAATAAAATTTGGTTTGCATGGCATGATTAATTGGCATCAAATTCATTCAGCTGAACCCAATTTACAATCACGATCGAACCCCAGTAATTATCCATTATAATGCAAGGACAATCAAATACTTAATTATTTATATTTTCTAAAGTTTATCTACCTACATTTTCACAAGTCTTACTCTAAACCAGAAGCGACATCTCAGCAGGCCCAGCAAGCTGAATGAGTGATACACAGCTGAACCATGGGCCAGATCAGGCCCACAGACCAACTCTGTGCTTTGGATCCAGCATAAAAGGCTGGTCTGGTGTGAGCATACCACGGGCACACCAGAACTGGCCCTATGTACCACTTGCACAATGGAACTGATCCCACCCCCTATGTGAAGCACATGGTGAATCTGGCCCTGCTCACCATGTGCATGACAGAAAGATCCAGCCCTGCATGCCATGTGCAATGCATGCCAAATCCAGCCTGCACTGGATGTGGCATGTGGATTGAATTTAAGACCCAGGGGTCAGTATAGCAGACCAGATAATAGGGCTCCAGGGCCTGGATCCAGCCCATGGACTGTATCTTTGACACCCCTGCTGTAAACCAGTGGCATACTGAATTTCTGCTGGCTTACTGTCTTCAATCTATTTTTGCATGCTTTTTGCACTAAAAAAATTGTAGAAATAAAGAGAGGACATGTCACGTACTTAGTTTTGGATCATATTTTAAATCCCTCTCATCTAGTGGGTTTTTTTTTCATGTCAAAACATAAAATTTAGTTTTACAAATGTTATATTTAACATATCCATTGTTTTCACACAATTTATTTCATTTCGTTCCATTATCTAGGACAAAAGTGCTCAACTGCTGGGCTGTGGGTCAAATGCGGCCTGTGAAGCTTTGGTGTCTGGCCTGTGGTACTCCCCACAGGTCAAGAAATTTGGCAGTAGGGGAGCGGTGGCAATTAATCCTGCAACTCCTCCCTGCTGCCAAATTCCCAAACTCCGTGAAATGGATTACAGCAGGGCCACACCCCCTCCCTCAGTTCAACCATATTGGGGCTAGACCATATCACTCTTTTCCTGTAAGGTCAGGTCAGACCAGGGCCATGCCTCCTCTCCCCCACACAGCTGGGTTGGGATTAGGCCCTGTCTGCTCCCAACATGCAGCCAGTCTGTGGCTGGGCTAGGGCTCAGCTATGTCCCCTTCCTTCTGAAGAGCCAGGCCAGACCCCTTCAAACTTGTGCAGTTGGATCTGAGCCAAGTAAGGCCCACTTCAACTCCCCTTCCCTCACATAGCCAGGTTGGGGCCAAGTACACCCCATCTCCCTCTATGAAGCCAAATGGCCCTTATTGCATCTACCTAAGGTGCCAGATTGGGACAACCAATTCAATCCAGCCCCTGGACAGACTGGGCACTGCTCATCCAGGTCCACTAGGCAAAAAGGGTGAGCACCACTGGTCTAGGAGAACAGAATTTAACTTGAACTACAGTAATATTAAAGATTTTGTGGTTGGATAAGCCACAATTGATCCTTACTGCCCACCTGCCTGTAGATGAATATCACAAGGGTCCATCTGTGAATTGTCATGCTCAAGAGCACATGCTGATGAAGTTTTCCAGGAGTTTCCAAACAGCTGTGGAGTGCTTTCCGGTACTCCTGCTGGAGTTCTTTTATAAAACAAAAGGTTATTTATTGAAAACATTGTAAATTCAAGCGTGATCTCATAACAGTACCACATCCTGCAAATGAAGCTGGTTCAGTCATCCTATACCACTGCAGAACATTCCCCAGGATAGAGGTTAGAAGCCTGTGGCTTCTGACCTCATCACCTCCCTCCAAACAGCAAAAAGATGCCTGGGAAAGAAGATAGAAGAGCCCCAAAGCCATTAGGTTTCTGACAGCAGATAAAAGAGCAAATAGGACATAAAACCATTTTCACTGGAAAGAAGGATGAACCAGCACTGCCCTGAGAGTGCATGCTCTTTCTGATGATTCCTCCGGCCTATCCTCTTGTGAAAGTGACATCTTTTCCATTCCTCTCCCTCCCCATGTTTCTCCTAAATAGTGTTTTTGGTTTGGTCCTGGGTAATTTCCTCTCAAGCTTCTCTGGTCACCAGAAAAAAAAAGAAATGAGTTGAGAAGCAAGGGTCTCAGAGGTGTAGTAACAGAAGCAACTAAATATTCCTGGGTCCAGGGAAAACAGCAACAGTACCTGCAATTTGAGACATCTCAGGCAGCAGTAACTGGGTTCCATTCATTTTAGATATGGGGAGAGGCTAAGAGATAACATGAGGGGCATGTGTTTATGTGGAGGGAACTGCATCCTGGGAAAAAAGAGGCTTTACATGTGAGAAGACTATATTATTTTTGTTATTAAGAAACATGCAGCAGTGTTTGTGGAAAGACTGCGGTATCTGGGATATAGCCGATAACACCATACATATTGAGGGAAACTGCATTATATGGTTTTGAATGCAGATTGGGAAAGGACAACACACACATACCTAAATGAATAGTAACTATGATTTGTTGCACAGCATACCATAATTGACAAGTTATAAATAGCTTTTAAGAAAGCTTTCTTGATAAAGCAAGCCAGGCTGATTTGCTTCATAGGGTATGTTTAAATTGTATAATTCAACATACTAAAGATGCCTGGGCTAGTCCTCGCTCTATGTTAGTGTCAAGTTCCAGCTGGGTAATTTAACCCTGCTGAAAAGAAGAAATATTCATTTGTTCCTGTTATTACATCTTTTGCTAAATACGCCTGAAGAAAAGTTTGCATTAATGCATCTCCTCTCCTTCTGATACCCGAGCAATCTCATTTAGAGTGAGATCCCTCCCATCTTTAATAAGAAAATACCCTACTTCATTTAAGAATCAAGTCTTTTGGTTTTCTTCACTTCTAACAGATCTAATGTCCCTCTATGTTCTAAATGAACTCTACCACCTCTTTACTAATTTCCTGTGTTCTCCTCCACTTTATCTTCTCCCAGCCCTAACTGGGATGCTTCTTTCTCAAGAATCTACTTTCCTGTGCTAGGTCCACAAGACAGCACAGAAGCTTTTGAAAGAAGCTCACTGGACTCCCTAAGTTTCAGTAAGATTCTCATGCAGCTCTTACTGCCTTACATTGTAGTTATAGTAAAGTGAAGCAAAAACCAAAGCCAATTTCATTTTGAAGTTTTTTGCTAGGCTTCAGACTCAGCACAACAGAGACTCTGTTGGAGAAAGGAGGTTAGAACCTGTAGTGGTGAACAGCTGGAGAGAGATAAAAGGATGTTTGTAGGAAAGTAGAAACTTGCCTATGTGGGATGCTCCTGCTTGCAGACACATTTCAGATACAAATTTGCATATATATTGGTACCCCAGAGCTATGTATATTCTAGTGAACTGATATACAGTTATCATCACATACAGTTTTCAAAGCTAATGTTGGTAAAAGTATCTTAGAGATTCTTCATTCTAGCAAACCACAACTATTAGCTCCATTACTCTGAAGAAAGAAAAAGGTACAAAAATGAAACACTTGCAGTAGCCACCCATTCATCTTCAGTATGTATTTCTGATCAACTCTAAGCATATTTTTAAAAATGTAGCGATTCATACAGAAAATCATCCTGCATGTTCCCGTTGAAAGTTCCACATAGGCCCACAGTATCATCCTTCCATTGGCCATCAGCTCGAAGATAGAGCCTCAGCCCTTCTCTGTCATACAGAATCCGTAATCCAATGCGAGTCTTTATTTGCAGAAATACAGACGAAAGCTTTCTTATTTCAAATGAATCTGGTGGAGGAGAGGTAAAAATATATACGTTGAATGGAAAATCCACTGGTTTGTTTCTAGCTCTCGTTTCACTGTTTTGTTACATTTTACATGACTGTTTTGTTAACTGCAATTTTCCATATTCCCATTGTGAGCTCTCATTGTGATTTATCATAAAAAGTACAATGCAGTTTATAATATTAAGAAGCAACTAAAACAAGAAGTACTCTCTCATATGGTGTGTAAATCCTGAGGCATCAGCATAACTGCTAGGTGGAATCCAATCATTTTAAAAAACATAAATGTTTCAGAATTTTGACTGTAGGCAGATCATAGCCCAAGATAGTATAGACAGCATAAGCAATTTCCCTGGAGCCTAACCTGCCTTCACTGAAGTCAACAGTGAACTTTCCAGAACATAGATGTGGTTTAAAATACAATATACTTGCTTTTCACAACACAAAAGTAATTGAATTAAAACAAGAAAATGAGACACCCAAACTAAATAAAAAACTTCTGTTGTTGGATAGCAGAACTAATATATTATGCATATAGAGAAAGGAGAATTCCAATTTACATTGACCTGAATTCTGTGCAAACAGGAAGAGAAGAGAAGCTGGAATCAAGATTCCCATAAAAAAGAACTTTGTTCTTAGAAAGAAATCTAACAGACTAATAATATAGGCCTGTCAGAGACATGGTAAACTTGTGTCTTTTGTGTGGTCGGAATATTAAGTCCATAATGAAGAGTCCCTATGATCAAAGCAGAAAGTGCCATTGCAGGCACATACTAAGACATATCCTAAGAAAGCAAAATGATAAAAGAAATCAAGGCAAAAGTTATAACTCAGGTATATGATTTAAAAAGTTAATTTTGGTGCTTCTTAGACATCTATTTATGTACTTATTTTTCCTTACCATCCGTGTAAGGCAGGGTAATTTTGTATTGATTGTATACCAAAACATCTCCAGAATTAGTCAGAGTCACTTGCCTCTTGGGGTCCTGATTAATAATAAGATTGATAGTTTGGATACATGATCCATCTTGGTTCTACAAATAAGAGTATGAGAAATAACTTTAAGTATTTCATTGATTTAAATGTCAAATGAATGCAATAAGAAAGAGTGAGAAAGGAAGAACTGTAAGTAACTTTCAGTTGTATCTTGCCTTTTTAGTAAAATTTGTAGTTTCAAAGATGAGGTCAAATAAAGTTTGTTTTGAGGTGTTTGTAAATATCATATTAACCAAATATAGCTCAAAAGTAGATGACAGAAAACAAGAAATGCAGGAAAACCCTCTTATAAAGTCTAATACAGAATTCTTTGCAAGCAGTGAATTTTTAACTTCAATGGCCATTCAGCCAGGCTCATTCATTTCCAAAAATCTCTTCAATGTCAGTGCACATCGATAATATTCTATTCTTCACATTGCAACTTGCAGAGACAATGAGTCTGTCATTCTATTTATTAGAAATGGATTTTAGCCATATCTCTGTTTTTAAAATGTAGTCCAATACAAAGTATTTTAAAAGAAATAAAGTGAGAAAAGAAAGAGATGTAAACATAGGCGCCTCAGTTTACATGATCTAAAATAATATTTCAGCTGATTCTTTCCAGACGAGAGCGCTGAAACCCACTTCTGTACTGAGTCTTCTTCATTTGCAGTTCCTCTTATTTAACTAATGTTAATCTCAGCACCATTCCACAAATTAACTGGCAACAGGACACTGATGAATTATGTCTACTGTGATGTAAGATATCTATATGCTCCTGATACTTCAGATTATGCCATCATATCCAATCAGGTTGTAACTGGTTGTTGCCAACTGAGATGGCAACAAAAACAATTTAGCTGAAACTCCATATAAGAAAATCTGTGGGGATTACCTAATTTTTCCATCAGTATAAACTTTGTCTAGTCCCAACATAAATAAATAATAAGGCAATCCCAACCAACACACTTTTTTTACCTTTTTTTTTTTGCAATGTTTTTTTTGCAAAAATCTTGCTGGTCGAATAAAAGACATCATCTCTACTACAAGTCCTGGTTTCCTTTTCCTCTAGACCAATATGGCTACAACCTGGATACCTGACACATGGAAGATATCAACTTTTAGCCAATTTTTGAAGTATAATCTTCATATTTTCCAAAGCAGGAAGCAACTGTGACCACTTGAAACCCTGCTCCTGCCTTTGCTTCAAGGTAATTTGCATCATCACAGATCCTCACAGGAGGTGAGAGGCTGCATACCAGCTATGAACAAACTGCCCAGAGGAGTTTTCCATCTATTGATTCCTCTGTGAAATCCAATGAAATATGAACTTTCATTTCTACCCAGGAGAACTTTTACAACCTGTTCTCCAATGCCTGATGAAGGGGGTTTGTGCCCAAAAGCTTGGAATTAAAGAATTTTTTTTTTTGCAAAAATCTTGTTGGTCTAATAAAAGATATCATCTCTACTACAAGTCCTTTTCCTCTAATCCAATATAGCTACAACCTGGCTACCTGACACATACTTCTATGCATATAGGTAGGAATACCCAGAGCAGAATCCTATTTCATTTTATGTGTCTACATGGCATTTACCAAGCCACGAGTGCTTTTTTCCAGCATTTACGCACAGTTTGAGATCCTATTTTATGTTCAGTGTGAATATGCCAACATACCTACAGCTGCTGAGCATGTACCATAGGCTGTGTTCTTGATGTGCAGGTACATGACTTTCTATGCATAAACTTGATTATAAGTCCTGAATTTGTAGCTGAGCTAAAATGAAGAAAGACACTCACATTTAGGGTGCTCACCCAGGAAGCAAGACACCCAGTTTCTAGACCCCACTCTCTACACACATCTCTACCCACCAGGCCACTAGCACCTTCTCTAGGACCTCTTCAACCTGAACCACTGCACCTTGCACTTCCTAGTCATTGAAAAAAATGGCCTCCTGCTTCCTGAATAAGGACTCTATCTGCCAGGCTACTGAGCTAATGCATGGGAGTACTCTTTCTGACACCTGCTAGTCATGTCTTTTTGACTGGCTAAAATTTCAGGACATGTGCACAACCTGGCCAAAGCACAGCCTACTGAGCATGCTGTGTATGGTGTGAATGTGTCCACACTGCAAGCAGAGTAAGATCGCAAACTGTTTTTTAGTGTCATTTGAGCACATGAAGTGAATAGGATTCTGCTCCCACTTATTAATGTAATCAAAAGTAGTTGAAAATTCTAAATTGTCTTCCCATTCTGGCTGATCATTAAAATCTACAATAGGAACAAGCTTATGAGAATTATGTCAATCTAGTTTGGGAGAAAGAACATATCACGTGGCCTGCATAGTAAAAGTTCACCACATCTCAAAATTCACCTACTAAATACTTGAGTTGTAACTGAATTGAAATATTACACAAAATACTAGTAAATGTGACATCATAAGTAATTGATGAAAAAATGTGTACAGAACAAGACAACATTTGTCAAGAAAGTTATTTAGCTAGACATTATTCTCTCGATTCAGTTTGTTTTTTCCTTGCTATTTCAGGAAAACTTGATATAATGTTATAGTAGGCTAACTCTTCTAAGAACTTCATTCAAAGATTGTTTGATTTTGCTACATAGTTATCAGATTTTCAAAAGCAGTTTAGGAGTTCTCTCTCAGAAAAGTTTTCCTGAATCTTTATCTTTGCTTTGGACTTCAGAATGTATGTATTTTGTATGTATGAAGATTTGTGCTTATGCAGTTTGTATCTGTGGCTAGTTTCCAATACCCTTTCCAATGGGGAATATTCCCAAGATCCAAATTAGACACGCAAAAAATCTGCCTGACCCACATTTATAAAGTGCAAGAAAGAAATACGTGCAAAGAAACAAAAACCAGACAGTGTAACCCTAAAGCAAACACTGAAACCAGCTGGACAGTCGCTTGGGTTTGAATCTATTGAACACTGAATTTATTTAATGCATCAGAGTTACAGACACCCCTGTGCTAAATAACCTAGCAACTATCCACACCAATGATTAATACTAGTCAATAAATATCTGCCTCTTCTTTTTCTCAGAAGAATTAAATGAATTAATTAGCACTTCATGAACAGACAAGAACTACAAATGTACTCTAAGGATCAATTCTGGATTGGCAGGATGATGGAACAAATGACCTGCTATGACTTCTTTATCTTACCCCTGTTTTCACAGTATATTTTAATGGCACTAATGGACATGAGGCCCCCTCTACATGTACAGGCAAAGGCACGAAGGGATCTAATGCACGATTTGCACAATTGATCCTCCAGCCCCGAGGATCACTGCCATGATCCATAATACTCATGGGTTTGAAGCTGAGCATAGTGCACCCCTGTAGCTGGGAGCCCCATCAACTGACAGGGCTCTCAGCCAAACGGGAGACCCTGTTCCATCTGCCAGTTAAAGCTCGACAGCAACCAACTATAAAGCTAGTACACATTTTTGACATCTAACTTCATAGCTATCACACAAGAAAAAGCTCCAACCAGCTACTTTGAACATGTACCTGCTCTCCGGTAATTACACTATTAACCATTTAACTGCACAACACCAATAATGCGTAGAGGGGGCCTAAATAACACATTTTGTGACATTTTGATGTATATGAGAGTCACAGGATGTAGACAGACAAATAATTCTACTGTTTTAAAGGAAATTAAACCATGGTTTAATAAAATTGACTGTAACTATTCCACCTGTCTACTCATACCCTACAGTAAATGGATAAGCTGCCCAATTTAATTTCCCTGAATGAAACAGGGCTAAATTGTGGTTTAGTTTTAGTTTCTGAGGCAGGATTAGACGGAGAAAATAATTACAACAGATCAGCTGATACACACAAGCAGTAAGTCTCTCCCTTTAAAATGGTATAATTGTTCATCTACCCACTCCCACAGTATGTTTCCTGTTGCAGGATGGGAGTACTTTGGGACAGTCTCATTGCTAATACAGATCACTTATCCTAATTCTGGTATACTGGATGGGATTTTTGGTGCATGCAGAACAGAGTTTGCCCATTCCCTTTCTACACAGGAACTGGTAGTATCAAGGTATTATTAGGGCTGCACAAGGCTTCAGACCGTGCTTCAGATCTGGAGAAGCTTCAGTCACTTTGGCGTCCAAAGAAGCACGTCCAGATTGAAGTGCTGGCTTCTTTAGGCTTTCCGAAGCAGTTTGGAGCTTCTGAACCACTTCAAAAAAGCTGCGGAGCCGCTATGGAGATCTGGCCATAGGGTATAATGGGGAATCAATGAAATACTATACCTTTGCTGTTTTTCCATCTGCTTTGGATGAAATTTGCAGGGATTGTAGCCTCTGATGAGAGCATGAAGTCTGCCAAGTTTCAAAAAGATCGGTGCAAGGGCTCAGGGGGACTGCACCCCAAATTCTTGAAAGCAAAACTCATATCACATGTATGTGTTACACTACAGGGGGATGAAAACTGCAGGCATTCTAGCCCCTGCTGAGGCTACAAAGCTTGCCAAGTTTCAAGAAGATCGGTGCAGGGGTTGCGGGGGGAACTGCACCTCAAGCTGCTGACAAGTAAAACTTGTGACATGGGTGCTTGTACAACTGACTGCGTCTGTCTTGGGGCAGTTGATTGTATGTATTGATTATTTCCTCTCCTTAGCCTGTGGTTTTGTAGGTGTTAATCCTTGCTAATTAACTTGTTTAGCAAAGTTCTCCTTCAATCTTTGATATGGATTCTCCTTCACTCCCCTGCTCTCACTTTATATGCTCCTTAAAAAACCCTAACACACAACACATATCCTATAGCTGACCACAGAGAAAAAGTCTGGAACTGTGTGCAAATAGACTATAGTAATTTAGGTGTTAATTTCTAGCAAATCATGAAAAAACTGAAATTCAGTGCAGACATAAATTTGATAAGTATGAAGGAAAGTCTTGGGTACAAACCATAAACCATAGAAGTGGTTGCACTCAAGACATATCTTTGACCAGGTAAATAATATGTAGTGCATGTAAGCTCAACAGAACTACAAGATATAAGTACATAGTCTATCTAGGACTACAAACAATGAAAAATATCCTCTTTTAGGTAACAGCATAAAAAAAAAAAAAAAAAAAATCTTACTCTGGATTAAAAAACAAGATTATTGAAAAAAATTGTGACAAGAAAGCAAGTTATACTAAACAAACAGACCTCTACAGAACAAGGTCCAAGTAATTTCTAATGGTATATTAGAGGGGTAGACAACCCTTGGTATGCATGCCAGCACACAACACATGAAGGCATTTTGCTTGGCACTCAGGCCTTGGGAAAGGGGCCAGGGCTGTGCTGATACAATAAGGATTGGGCCCCTTGAGCTCCCTCACTGTCTGACCCTAGCACACCAATATCTTAAAAGTCAAGGTGGCAGGTGTTTTTGGTACTCTGCCCAGAACCGTTGCCAACCTCTGGTCTATAGCCTTATCTGTATCAACAGCTGAAATGAACTGAGAGAAACAAGTTCCAGATCCAGAACTATAGAAAATGATCTGAAACTTGTAACATAGGCAGTAGAAGCTTGACCAGTAACACTATCTACTCTACTTCTGTTTCAATATGGATTTAAATACTCAATGAGGCTCAGCAGGACTGTTTAAGAAATTAAAAGAAAACCAACGGGAAAAAAAGCTGGCTCCTAGTGAAGTTACTCAACAAAACATGAGCAGATACTGAAAAGTTGTAAGAAAATTGCAGTAAGTTTTAAATTTGACTACCTCTAATCTAAGCAGGTTGTGGTATCAGAAACATGGCCTAACAAACAGTTCAAAAGAGAAAGCTTATCCAGTTACCACTGAAATTGAAATAACTATTTGCAAAGGTGATTTAAACTATCATTCCACAAAAACAAGATAATAGTTTCTGCTTGCCACAAACCAAGTGTTAGAACAATCCACATGGAATTCATGGTTGCTAGGCAGATAATTTGAGCCATAAAAATTGCAAAAACTATCCCGTTCCATTCTGAAAATTAAACACAAAATATTTGAATCTGTGGCTAGCAGTAGAAAAGTTAACATGAGACCACACTAACATCATTCAAATAGCAAAGCAGAAGTGGGGCTATTTATTGTTAAGAGGTTACTATAGAAAACAGAAACTGTAACCATGTGGCCCTGTGGTTAGAGCTCTGAAATAGGAAAACTGGGCCCTATTCCTGACACTGCCATCCATGTTATCATGGGTTAGCTTGGACCCTTCTTGGCACTGATGGAAAAAGATATTTTCATTCCAAAGCAGGGAAGGTTTCTGGATATGGGACAAAACTGTTCAACTGAAGAAACTGACAAGACATCAAGGTCAGGTGTACATATGGGTACAGAACTTAAAGGGGAGCTGTAGCACACCACTCCTCAGACCACTGGGGGATAGGGCAAGGCACACCTGGAGTCCCCAGGCCTATGGAGGAACCTAGATGTGGGGGGACAGGCTGAGAGCAAGCACAGGAAGAGGCAGAAGAGGGAGGCAGGCCTGAGGCTACAGTGAAGACAGGCAGGCAGGAACATGCACCAAAGGAGCAAGAAGCAGCTGTAACTACAGCCCTGGGACAGGAGCTGGAGTCACAGCAACTGCCTGTCCCCCCATTGTCTCGTACTCAAATACAAGACAAGGGGCTTCCCTCCCATGTTAAATTTGGGGGGAGGGGGAGATTTCATACTGGACATGAGTGAACATGGCACTTCTAAACTAATGCTGAAGTTACTATTTTTACTAGCATTTGGTGCAAAGCACGCCTAGAGTGAGAATGTTAACAAGGTTATGTATGATTATTTATAATATAATTAAATTAATAACAATGTACACATTTATTTCATATACTATAAAAATGTAATTTTGTGATTTGGTAAAATGTAGATGGATGTGAACAGAATATTATACACACTCATCTAAGCTGCTAGCCTGCATATATGCACAATTATTCATATTTATAATTCAGGTGAAACTGTAGTGTATGGAAATGATCAAATCTTCATTCTATTTTCATAACCCTTCAAAAGTATTTTGGATGCCTGTACATAAAAATTCTTACTTTCCACACACACTTCATTATTTGTACACTTTGCTTCAAGATTTTGCACATGAAAGTGACTGTGCCACAAAATCTGCATGTATGTTTTCAGAGACTGGCTGAACATTCAGCCTTTCATTTTCAAATAAAGGTAATTTGTTTCCTCATAGAGCAAACAGGCAAAAGCTTACAGGCAGAATTCTGTTTCACTGTATGCACCCACATGGCACTTATCCAGCTGTTTAACTGCCATTTTTGGCACTTACTTGAGAATATGTGAATGTGTAAGCATCCATACAGCTACTATACTTGCAGAGCTGGTTGGTTTCTGGCTCGGAAGGTACGTGGATCTGTGCATACACACGGACCTGTCCATACACACCTGAACATAAGTCCTGAAATTCTAATGCAGCATAAACAGGGAGAGGGAGAATGTGCAACAGCCTACTGCTCAAGGCAGAAGTGCTCAACCTCTGGTCCACAGAACTGATGCAGCCTGCGGATCCATGGCATCTGACCTGTAGGGCTACCCACAGGTCAGGAAATTTGGTGGTGCGGAGCAGAGGCAATTAATACTGCCATGCTCCCCTACTACCAAATTCTCAAGTACCACGTAGTGAATCAGAGCTGGGCCGTACCTACACATAAAACTACAAACCACACATCAGGCATTACTGAGCATCGTCTCCAGCCTTCCACTTGAAGCTGAGATACTGCACCTTTCATTTAATAGTCATTGGATAAAACAGGTACAGAACAGTGAGGAGGTTTATGTCTCACTGGGAGCAAAGTCCTAACTCAAATTCAGAGCTCCCTCTCTTCCAGTGTAGGAGCCACCTCCCTGAAGGGTACTCTTAAGCTTGCTATCTTCTTCTCGGCCATACGCATCTCCCTCTCTTGGCCGCACACAAGGCCAGCTTCTGAAAGAAGCCTCTAGTGGGAACTACACAGTGATTAAAGCAGTGTTCTGAGAGTTTGGAAAGATGTAGGTTCAAGTTCCATCTGGTCAAGAGGAGCCTATTACCTTGGCTGCATGTTTCTAGGTAGGTACTCTAATTACTAGGCTGCTGAGCTGAAGCATGGTAAGGTCCTTCTCCTTACCAATCACAGGGTTTGGCCCAACTACAGTTTTGGGACTTGATACCCAGGTATATGTATGCATATCCATTTACCTGCCTGGCCAGAATACAGCCTACTCTTCAAAGGCACTGGATGTTTGCACATCCAGAGTGCACATAACATAAATTGCCAACTGCATGTAAGTGCCAAAACAGCACTTACATGGCTAGGTAAACTGAATAAAGGACATACAATGAAACAGGATTCTGACCCAAGTCTCTGCTGTATACATTTACTATATACCACTATTCTGCAGCACGCTTGTTATCCACAGCAATTCACTCTGAAGAAGAAAGACTATCAGACAGATCTGTTTCAGTGAATTGCATCTTTCATAGCATTGCCTCAGCCAACTATCAGCAGACATTTTCACATAAACAGGCATCTCTGTCAGTAGACACTTAACAAAAATTCCTATATTCAGAATCCTTTTCATCATGCAAACTACAAAGCCAGTCATGTTGTCACTTGAAACTCAGATAAGGTTAAGCTGTGCTGATCATTTGTCTGATTTGATTTCCAAAAAGTGCTTAAACAAAATTTCACATCATTCTGAAACCACTTGTTGCCTGATGACTGTTTATGTCACCAGCTCTAAGGTGCTAGATGACTAGTGTCTTTGTGATTCAAAGGGCTAGAATCTCTTCAGGTATTTTCTTTCTTCATTTTTAGTCTGCTAGAATGTAATCACTTAAAAATAAAAAAATAAAAGCATTTTAATAAAAAGTGCACAAAAAGCTCAAGCCACTGAGAAATGTGAGTTTCTGCAACAGAAATCTTTTAGATTCCAATTTAATTTTTTTTATAATAAGAGAAATTGGAAGTAAATGTTCTCTAGGGGACTGTAAAGCAGTTTTATCTGCCAACTGAACATACCCAACAAATTAATTGAAGCCAGGCAACCCTACTGTTGTTACACTGACTGACTTATCCTTTTACTTATTTTACACAGATGTAACTCTCTTGACTTCATTGGAGTTGCTCTTGATTTACATCATACTAACCTTGGTTTTTCACTGGCTTGTACCTTAGAACTATCCACTCCTTCATGCTTTAGGTAAGACTTATACCCATCTTGGACCCAGAGCCATATCTTCTGATCCAACTAACCTGCACCTGGTACCAGAGTCAATGAAGTAAGAGTGGATGATCCTGGTACTGGACCTCCACAAACACTAGAGTGGCCGGATAGCTTCCTGCCCCAAAAACCTGTTTATGACACCCAGAAATCAGTAGGACACAGCAATACTTAAACAAGCCCTTGATGCAGAGGTCAAGAAGAAAAAAGATTTAAGAACTGTTAAAATGGCTCTTTGCAGCCTAAGGACTATCCACAAAGCTAGATCAATTAAATGCATGGTAAAAGCACCATAAAAGCAACTGAATCAAGTTCTTGCCCACAAGGGGAACTGACCACTTCAAGGTAATAAATTTTGTACACTGTAACAGAAAATTGAAATTAGTTAATTCTACAAACTTGGAAAGAACCGTATCCTGTAGCAGAAGATGTATATACATGTTTATGTGCCCATTTTTGTTATATTTTATTTCAAACATAGTTAAACGGAAAACTGAGCTTTGTACAGATACGCCTTGCCAAAGTTCCTCTAAGGAGCAGCAGTCCGTGAGCGTGCTGCCTCGGTCCGTGAGTGCACCGCCTCGGTTGGGCGTGGGACACTTATCAAAGGGGGCTGAGGGCTGGGGGCTAGAGGCTGGAGCCAGAGCCCGAAGCGGAGAGGCTGGGTGCCGGGGCCTGGGGCTGGAGGCTGGAGCCAAGAGGCTGGGGCTGGGGACTGGAAGATGAAGCCAAGACACTGGGGCCAGGGGCCTGAGGCTAGAGCTGGGGGCTGGAGCCGGAGCTGAGAGTCTGGGGGCTCGGGACGGAGAGTGGGGCCAGGAGCCAGCATGGGCTCCGCTGGCTCCGGGGAAGTGATCCACTCTCCTGCATTACAGCCTGGGAGTGGAGCACTTCCCTGGAGCTGGCGGAGCCCACCACAGCCTCCATCCCTGCCTTGCCTCACTTTGGGGACGAATCACTGCCTGCCCCAGTGAGGCTCTGCTGGCTGCAGGACACTGCTCCAGCTCCCCGGACCTGACACCATGTGCCTCCTTGCTCCCCGAGGCCATGCAGGGGAGTGGAGCAGTGTCCTCTCCAGTTGCATGACCTTGAAAAGGCTGTGCACGGCCACACTTTTAGTTGTGTGCAGCCACGCATACACGCACCTTAGAGGGAACCTTGCTCCTTGCTTAATATCATGGTTACGTTCCTGAAAAATGCAACTTTAAGTGAAACGATGTTAAGAGAATCCAATTACATCACAGTAGTTACGTACTAGCAGGTGGCGGCCAAACGTTATAACTGAACACTGCACGACTTTAAATGAATATGCTCTCTAAGAGATCAACAACATAATAACAAAACAACATTAACTGGGACAACGTTAAATGAGGAGTACCTGTACTAAATGACAGTACTGAACTTAGCAGTGGTTTGGGATCCCCAGCTCACCAGAGAAGTGAAGTTCCAGTCAAGGTTTTGCATAAGACAAAAGTGCACACCCACAAAATACAAAGTGACAAGTGTACTATAACCTCTCTGAACTCTAGGACATGAGTCTTCATTTAAAACCTGTGATGATCCTCCTGCTCCCAGAACGTAAATTCCCAGCACCTTCCCATTTCTCTATAAATTGCAGCATTTCCACCTTTATTAATCTTGACTGGGCATTTGGCCTGGCCCTTTTGTTTCAGTATATTTTTCAAATATATGTAAGCACAGAAGGGGACTTGGACATAAGTTTTTTAAATGTTCACACCTGCCAGAAAACTAATCTGGTTTGTATTCTTCCTACACCCCCACCAAACCTAATCACTGAAGTGGAGAGAAGTGTTCCCAAACTTCTAACATAAATCCCTAACATACATGCAGGGTTTAATGACTACTCTTCCTTCACTTCATTGTACACAGAAAAAATACTTTTTTTTATGTAGAATAATAGCTTTCAGCACTGATCTGACAAGGGAAGAAGACATCACTAGGATACAAAACTTTAAAAAAGAGTAAGCCTCGTGATTTTACATTTGTCTACTCATGTCATCCCATAACATCCTAAATTGCTTTACAAACATATGCAAGTAGTAGACAGTAATCACTTAGTCTCCCCCAGGATGAAATAACAACCGCTAAAAAGTCAAGATCAGAGGGTGAATGAGAAAATCATCACCAGAGGGAGCAGCAGAAGTAAAGAGTAGAACAGAAAGTCTGAATTTGATCTCCCTCAATGTACAGGAGTAATTACAATGGACTGTAATCTCTTCAAGGAGAGGACGATATCTTTAGACATTGTCTTGCATGGTTTGGGCACTACAAGAATACAAATAACAATAAGGTCAGTGAAATTTATGTAATCTTCAGAGGCACCTGTACAGTTGTCCCTAATTTAAGTGAAATCAAAATGAGCCCAGACTATAATTAGCTCACTTGGAATCTGACCAGGAAACCAAGTTTTACATGTTGTTTTTAAAATATGTAGCCACCAACTCAGCATTTTTTCTTTTTCTAATGTCATCTGAAGCATTGATCCTTCAGTAGTGTGACTCTAGCATAGTACTGAGGCACTAGAACAGGCCAAATTCTTTCTTGGGGTACACATAAGCAGCCTCTACTGAAATCAATGAGAAAAGCATGCATTCAAAAACACAGTTTGACCCTAAATCACCAATCTCACTTCCTAAAGAATTTAAAGGAGTTATCTGAGGATCAGTACAGAAGTGACCAAATTTTGTCTGGATTGCAAAGTCTAACAATATCACAATATGAAGTAAAAATCTAAGCAGTTGTCTATATCTGTCAGAGTTATATTACAAGTATATGACTATATATAATAAAAAGTTCATCCAACTTAATTCATCATGAATGCCTCCATGCAAATAGAACAGACACACTTCTCAATAACTTTTGTGGGTGACCACTGACTGACAGTAACCCCATGTATTAGCTTTATATAAGCACATGTGTGTACACACACACACACACACACACACTCTCTATGCTTTTTTAATTCAGTTGTTGGGAGAGCTCACCATCATCACTACACCTGCAGCAAAGCCCAAAGGTAGCAATGGAAAAAACATATCTAAAATTCTTTAGATTCTTTCTATCAGTAAAAGAAAAAAATATTTCAAATTGCCAAAAGCACACCAAATGAGAATTTCCTACCCAGCTGCAAATGTTAAGTCACTGCTATATTGTATTCCTTACTATACACTAAGGCCATCTCCACAAATACAAAACAGACTATCAAGCATCACCCAAGGCTGGACCTAAAGACCATTAAATATTTCCCAAATGAAGTCAACAGCCTCAGAACATACTCCCAAGCCTCAGTCCTGTTCTTTTAAAGGAAATAAAAATGTGGAACTCTCTCTACAACCCTCGCTTTACTCCCATAAAATATACCAAAGTTTTATAGAAAACTATTACTGCTATAATTTTCTATGTGTTACACTGCAGTTGAATTTTTAGGTTTTTTGTTTTCTTGAACATATCTTTTTTGTTCAGTTAATACAGGTAATAAAAGGTATAAAACCTTACCTGTCCACAAGGAGCATTTTGCAGAGACACAGTAAACTTGCCAGACGTCAGGCTTTTTGCCAGAATATATTGGCAGGAAGCTTGAAAAGTGTACTTGCGCCCATCAAATGTCATGAAGTGAATGTCTCCTGAGACAGAGCATTCAGCTAGGAAATAAAAGAGATCAAGTCTTTGAATATGCCACAGAAATGTTTGTTGTAAATACCCAACAGCTTTTATTATTGTCATAGAGATCAATAACTTTATTTTACTTATCAATGCATTCACACTCTGAAATCAAATATTAGCAATATAGAGTGCAGTAGCCCAACTCAAAAGATTTCTATACAAATATGACCACTAAGCTTCAAAATTGGCTTGAGAGCCACTAAAATCCACTTTTCTCGGGAGATTAGCAATCAGTGACCTACAGGCAATATTGTCAGCCTCAACTCTCAGGATTTAGACAGTAAAGGGTTATACAGTTTTGTTGTTGCTTACCCACGTTGGTTTGGTTTGTTTTTTTTTAAAGATCACATACACACACATTAAGCCTAAGATAAAATAAAATGACAAAAGTCGCTATGTCTCAAAAATTGGAAGTGCCAGAATGACATTTAAAGGGAAGGCTTGCTTTGGATATAAACTTCCTAACCTAATGAGAAAACCTTAAGCTAGGTTCAACAGGGGATGGAAACAAAAGTTCACAGGTAAATAAAGTCCACAATGGCCTGGATGAAGGCTAAGAGGAGGCAATATGGAGTCTTAACAATGTTGTACAATGCAAATTACCAGGACCATCCCCTAGGTATCGAAGATTTTTAAATACTAATGCAAGAGTCATAAAGCATAAGCAGGAAGAAATGGCATAGCAAGTACAAATAAAAAATTATGATCTAATTGGAATCACTGAGACTTGGTAGGATAGTTCATGATTGGAATATTGTTATGGATGAGTTATACCTGAAGGGCTGCCATAAGAGAAAAAGGGAAACACCCCTTATTACTGAGGATTATAGGTAGTTATGAGTCAACAAGTCACAAGGTAATTATGAGTCAACGGTGAGCTCTTGTTGCAGAACAAACCAATAGCATACTGGGATGTGTTAACAACTGTCACATGGAAATTATGGGAAGTGATTCTTAAACTTGAATCAATACTGGTGAGACCTCACCTAGAGAACTGTGTCCAGTTTTAGATACCATATTTAAAGAAAGACAGAACAGAAAGAATATTAGAGCTCTAGAAAGCATGGCATGAGAAAATTTTGGAAGAAATGGGATTATTTAGTACAGAGAAGGGAACAGTAAGAGAGAATGTTATAGCACTCTTTATATACACGAAAGACTTATAAAGAAGGTGATAACAGATACTCCCTGCATCCACAGGGGGCAGGAAGAAACAGTCTTAAACTGGAACAAGTGAAATTTTAAGTATATTAAAAGGAAACTCCTAGGTATCAGGGCAATTAGGCAATGGAAATATTACCATATCTATTCAAATACTAAGACAAGGTCTCCCCTACCCCCAGTCAGCATGGGGGATGGAAAAAAAAAAAAAATGCCACCAACATTTGAGTGCGACTAAAATACATGGCCCATATTGGACACATGCTGATAGGAACATTTATGTATGTGTGAATTTGTGTGTGTGCGCATGTGCATGTGTCTCTCAAAAAAGAAAAAATGCAGCTGCTTCACCAGGAGGAAACAGACACCAGGCCTGGAGATACTGCAATACCAAACCAGCACTCAGAGAGGCCAGAGCAAGCTCCAACACCCTCCCCTAGTGCCAATAAATGTTGAAGGGAACTTACCACTTTTTTTTTCTTTCTAAATTTTGTGTCTCAGGCCAAATTAGTCAAATCAGTTTCAAATTCCATCCACTGAGCAAAGCTCAGTTGTTCAGGTCTGTGTGGTGTTACCACCAGCAAGTATCTTCCTTCCCAGACTCTTTAGCCTAGGACTTCAGATACTCCTAAATCCAAGGCAAGCATCCTACATGCAAGCTTCAAGCCCAGAGGGGATGCAGAGAAAAAAAAAATCAGTTTATCTGTAGGTACAAGTGATAGTGACATCTATAACAAATATCATAGTGCTTTGTAAGGCCATATGGAACAAAATGAGAAATGCAACTGCTATGAAGGTTACTTTAATATCTATTCTTCTGTGTTTGTATGTCAAAGTGTATATATGTGAACACTGTATAAAAATATTTTAATGAGATTTCTCATTAAGGGCAGCATTTGCTTGTAATTAATCATTATCAGGTTTAAAAACTAAGGTTTAGAATATAACACCAGTTCCTTTAGACATACCTGGACAGGTAAGATTTGTACAAATCCACTTTCCTCCAATGCAAGTACTGAAATTTAAAAAAATAAAAATTAAAAAAAAAATCAAAAGTTGATTTTTTTTTAATATATTATTTTAGAAAAAAATGAAGAATGTTGTTCCTTACCTCCACTCCCTTGTTTTCTGCTTCATGGAGAAATCACCAGAGACTTTTGAAAGTCTCTCAAAAACAACAGAGAGAAATGTAATGTTGCAGCAGCAGGCATGCAGTGACCATATCCAGAAATTGTGGGCAGTGGTGGGAAGTGGTTAAAAGTGGAGACATGACAGGATGAAATCCCATCTGTAACTGTGCATAAAACTTGCACAAAATCTAGAACTAGTCTTGCTTTTTTGTCTTCGGTTGTTTACTAGTGAAATTAATGATGACTGAGCCCCAAAATGTCAAATAAATTGAGTTTTAATTTAACCACTTTAAAATATGGACATTTATTCATTCAAATTTCACTTGAGCTTCTAGGAGGCTCATGTTAGGCTGGGAATCTCATAAAATAGCTCACAGCACAATGGCACTTGCTCTTCATTGTATACTGAGAAGTTGTGAACATGAAGAGATACAAACATACAAATTATCGCAAACAGTTATTCTTCTTTCCTCATTCCCCAGCATTTGGCGTTTTGTACTGGATTTAGTTTGAATCTAAGGGAAAAGCTGAGGTCAATTCTTGATCACCTCTCCTTACTAAAAGCAATACAGCACAATTCTACTAAAAATATCAAAACAGGACTGAGTTTTAATGAAGAAGTCTCATTTTCTATGCTTCTTGGTTCATACTCACTAAAAAGGTAGTTAAGGAGCTCACGCTAACTCTAAATATTTATATTGTTAGGCTCCTCTGAACAACTGAAACAGGAATGAGAATTAACTAGCACTTGTTGGCTATGTAATATTATTTAAATAGTCACTGTAGATTGGGAGACATGTCAGAAATGTAATATGATATGGCCAGATGCCCAGGACAGCTGCCACACACAGGGCCCTATCTTCCAGTTGCCACCACTCCACACGACAAAGGTTGTGATCGCATGGATATGGGAGCAGCTGCTTCTTTCTATCTGCCCTCTGGGCCTTGACCCCACATTTGATGCCCAGAGTAGCTGCTTTAGTTACTCTGTCCTCATTATGCCACTGTTATAGCTCAGAAACTGTTGATAACAGGGTACTTGCTGTATCTATTACATGGGCAGGCAACTATTTCTGGCGGAGGGCCGCTTACCCAGTTTTAGCAGGCTGTCAAGGGCCGCATGGGTAGCCCCGCCCCTTGACAGGTGTCCCGCCCCTTGACAGGTGCCCTGTCCCCTGGTCACCATTTTGAGACCAATGTCGCAATGTCTTGGAACCAATGGCCCAGGGCCAGCACTGGTGGGGCCCAAAGTGGGGCACAGGCTGGCAGGGGTACATGGAGCTGGGCTGGGCTGCACCAGCAGGGAGAGGGGGGAGCTGGCCTGGCTCCATAAAGCCCCTGCCAGCTGGGACCCCATGCTCCTGCCACCCTGCTCTGGGCCCCATCAGCACTGACCCCAGGGCACTGGTGCAGGCCCCATGCTCCCACTGGCTCCCAGCACTCCCCAGCCCCACAGTACAGGCAGGGGGCAGAGCACAGCCTTGATCCCCTGCTTACTGACAGGGAAGAAGCTGGTGCTGAATGCATGGAAAAGCGGCCCCCTCACCCACCCCATGGCCAGCGTTCCCTGCTACAGGTGCTTACAGCCTACGTGGGGCTGTCTGGAACATGTACAGGCAGTCCCAGGTGGTCTGCAAGCAGCTGCAGCATAAGGCACTGACTACATGGTGAGCAAAGGGCCCGTCTTCCCCACACTCAGCACCAGCTTTTAACTGGGCTTCGCTTGCAGCTTGGCAGTGGGGCCAGGTTACAAGGTGGTGCTGAGCAGGGGGGCAGGGAAGGGGGGAAAGCAGCCCCTCATCCACCCCATGCCTGGTGCCCCATGCTGCAGCCACTCACAGCTCACCTGAGGCTACCTGTGCCTGCTCCAGACAGCCCCTGCCATGGGGCAGGGGAGGGGCTACTTTTCTCCATGCAGGGAAGGAGCCCAGGAGAAAGCTGAGCACAGTAGGAAAAGCATCCCCTCCCCTGCCCCATGGCTGGTGCTCTGCGCTGCAGCCACCTGCAGCCCACACAGGACTGTCCAGAGCAGGCATAGGCAGCCCCACACAGACTGCAAGCAGCTGCAGCACAGGATGGTGGGCACGAGGTGGGGAAGGAACCACTTTGTTCGTTCCCCCCCGCCCCCCCCTACAAGCTCCTTCCCTGTCCAGGATTCCCCCCTACCCTTCTTCCCCCGCCCCCCCCAAGCTTACCTGTGGTTCCAGCGCTACTTACTCCCAGGCCGGAAGCCCTAGCTGGGGGCAGGGTTGGGTAGGCCCACTGTTGTTGGAGCCCACCAGGCCTCCCCTGGTTCCTGTCATTTTTGACAGGAACCAAAGGCAGAGAAATATTAATTTTCTACATTTTTTAGGGGCCCCATGGGTCAGCTAGAATGGCCTTGTGGGATGCATCTGGCCCTTGGGCCGTATTTTGCCTACCCCTGATCTATCAGCATCCATTTCTTCTGCATTTTTTAAGTGTGAAAAGCAGTATACGCAGTTATGGAATGCCTAAATCAACACAGCATTTTAATTATAAGAGTCAGGAGTGCCACCTTTTCAATGTATAATGAAAATATTGTCACTCGTCTTTCTCTTGTTCTAATATATTTACACAATCTAAGAATAAACTCATGGTCTCAAAATACCATATCTACCCAAATCGAAGACAGTTTCAAACTTGGGACAATGCCTACAATGCTTAGATTCTATGCATGGAAAATTATAAATTTGTTATACTTTTCAATGTTGCAAATCTAATGAATAGAAGATCATTTTAAATTCTTCCTCCCTCCACCCCCAATTGCTGGGGGAAAAGCATTGGCAGAGCCAGGATCTAGACTCCTGCTTCTTGCTCATCTTTATCTCCACCCACCCCGCTGTCTGCCCCCTGCCATGTGCTCTTCTGTCTCATGCCCCCCTGCTGACTGCCCTTCTACACCTGCCCCTTCCCCCAGTTGCTTGACCCCTGACCTCCTATTCCTCCCTACAGCCTTGCATCCCACCCCTTTCCACCATGCCTGTGCTTGCCTCCTATCCTTTTCCCCTCATGCCTGTGGTTGCTTCCCCTATTCCCTGCCTTTCCACCCCCTTCTCTCTCCTGCAGCCTGGCCCTTATCCATTACTCTTACTGTGCCTGTACCTGACCCCTTCCACCTGTCCCTTGTGCTTACTCCCCACACTTCCAGTTCCCCTCTCCTTACCTTCCACTGCAGCTTTGCTCTGGCTTTGGGACAGCAAAAAGCAACAGCATCCCTGGTCTGGCCTTAGCCCGAGCCAGACAGGGAGAGGTGGCATCAGCTCCTGGAGCCAAAGCAGAAGGTAAGGGGGAAAGGAGGCAGCTGGATGGCAGGGGGCAGGTTTCCCCACCATCCTGCAGTGTCTCCCCCACCCAAACAAGCCACCCCAGTCGGGAGCAGGCAACAGCTCAGTTCTGGCCCCAGAAGCCTAGGGCCAAATCTGGAGCTGACTCACTGCCTACTCCAGGCTGGTACTTAAATCTAAGATAAGGCTTTTTTCCTGCTATTTTGCCTGGAGGAGGGGAGACGGGAACTTGCCTTGGATTCGAGCAAATATGGTGAGAAGGACATACATTATAGATAATTGATTATAATTTAAAAAACTATAGGGTAAGAAAGATTAACTAAATCAGGTATGTTGTAAGAAAAGTGAAGGGACTAACCAGTTATTACACTCCTCATGCACCACAGAGCCCATTTTATAGAAACTTCCATGGTAGTCACAAGGGCATTCTGTTGGGTTGACACACAGTCCATTCTCATAAATTAGACCTAGAAAAATAGTCCAACATGAAAAGGAATTGTAAATAATCTCCACTAACAGCTGAAAGAGCATTTTTTGACTAACTAGTATGTCTAATAGTAAAACTTCTGCACCTGTGAAATAATTAAGCTTTAGACTATTTCAAAGGATTTTTTTCATTTGTCAGAACACAATTAATATTTAAACTTAATGATTTGATCCTCAAATTGTCACTGAAGTCATTGTCAGTTACAGGACATTTACAGCTTTGAAAGTTATGCTACTTCATTTCAATGTTTGATGGATTTTGGTGGCTGTTGCTAAATGCTTATTTTTTATATTCTTGATGCTCAACCACATACTTCAATGTATTGTTTGCTACTTATTTTACAATTTTAACGCATATTCAAATTAATATTATTCCAGTACTGCGCCAAGGACTGAAAAATGTAAATAGCCCAATGGAAGCTAAACAAATACCAAAACTGATTACACTTACAAACCTGTAAGATATTAGCTAGAACACTACCTTTAAGATTTATGGAGCAACACCACCCTATTCTGTCTATTTACCCTTCCAATCTAGAAGGGCAAGGAGAGCTGCATATCCTGTATATGGCAGTAATAAATGAAGAATAAAAGGTAATATGTCTTTCAGCATGTATACAGAGCTGACACACAGACGTGCAAAGCACACATTGAGGACTTTGGCTCTCAATCATGTGATGTTATCAAAATCTTTGTTTTCATTTTAAAAGTTTCTAATCTGTTGGTTACAAGAAAGGGCTTAATAATATGAAATGAGCATAACTAATGCTGTGAAGTCTTTCCATATCTAAAGACAGCCTCCACTATAGGGATAAGTAGCAGCCACTACAGCCAGTTGGAGACCCAACATATTTCTCCTGAGAGAAAGCATTTTGTCCAGTGCCTAAATCAACATTTACAGATGTTGTTTCATTATTAATAATTTCATTATTATTAATAATGTGTTCATTATTCTGGGTCAAATGCTGTCAAAGTATGAGAGATAAAATGCACCATCACTTTCTCCCAGGATACCACAGAGCATGTTTGTGTTGGGCCAGAGTCCTGGGATAAGGTAGCTATGCAGTCCTTCAGGCATCCTACCATGCAACATTCCCACTCCAACCACAGCCACTCTTGAACATGGAGCAGCCAGTCTAGTTGGAGAGAGAGAACTCCATTGTCTGGAAATGGCAGGTTAGAGGTGGCCTGGGTGTGACATCCTGCAGCTGTATTGTGACACTGAGGGTTCAGCTCTCCTACTGACTACATGAAGAGGGAGGGGAAGGGACATCTCTACCTGAAAGGGAAAGGAGGCTACTGTCCAGTGGACACAATGGGTTTCCTACGCAAGGGAATACCTAAAACCTCAAACTGCCTTTAATGTCTCCTGGCTCCATTAGATCCTCTCATGTCCCACATATTTATGAGGTCAAATTCAGCTATAGAATAAAAATATTTGAGAAACAAAGCTGTATTACCATCTGGACAGTAACATCCATCGACACAGGGAAGCTCACTGTCAATACATTGCGTTTTTTGCTGGCATGAAACTGGGCAACAGTTGATGCATTCATTGTAGGTAAACTGTTCATCACAGGGAATAACTGAAAAATGAAACAGGCTGAGAAATGGAAAGGCATTATGCTACCACCTCAGTGCAAGAAAATATCATGTTGCTTTCACATAGCTTCTTTTTTGCTAAATAAGTTTGAAATTTGCCCTAATAAATTGTCCAAGTATTAATGAATATGTTTATGCTCTTTTCACAATTGTTTATAGTTTAGGAATCAAAGGACTTTTGATCAATATTTGAAACAGTGGTCTTATAATAAGCAAGCCAAAGAATTTCCTAAGAAAGACCTGTAATATTTCCACACGAACTAATGTTTAAGATATTCTAAAGTAATTTTAAAAAAGCATTTAACATTTTATTAATACCTTACATTTATATCAAACCATTAAATAATGAAGGATTCTTAAGTAAAGACTAAATATGCATATTAATCAGACACTGAAGTGCAACCAATGGCCATGTTGCACATAATCAAAATATGTCTATCCCTAAAGTATGTAAAAGTCTGCATACCACATTGCTGAAAGTGTGTCCTCCACCTGTGAAGAGGTTTTCCTGCATGGGCACAGGCCCTGGCATATTCAGTTAATGCTCGACACCAAGTTGCATTATCAGATGCTGACCTTATACAAAATAAAAATTACCGTGACGTTAGTTTCTCTCTATAGTCTTACAAATGTATAACCAAAGCTTTACTGATTTTCTAACCCCTGTATTGTTTTGGCAATTAACATATTCTCTTTGGTTTTATATGACAAACATTTTGAACTACTGGGTTGGTTAAATGACCTAAAATTCTTAGGCAGATGAAGTATTCTACCTTGCTTTGGAGACTGCTTATCAACATACCTTAGTCTTCATTCTGATCTGATTTATAGCCATATAAATTAGGAACAACTCTATTTTAGATTTACAGTAGCATAAAACATTGAGAAAACTGGGTTCTTGACCTTTTTTTTAAATTAAAAGAAATTCTCAAGAAAAAATACTAAGATGAAAGACAGCACCAACTAAGATGAGCACCAATGCCTACTATACTTGCATAGTGACAGAAAACCTGAGGTGACCAGAGGGGAACTTAGGTGCCTTTATGGGAATGCCAGAAGCACAGGCAACAGGCAGGAGGAACTGGCTCTCCTGATAGACCTCATAGGGTTGACAGAGACGCATGATTGGGTAGTGTATATAGACGCCTATAGGCTCTACAGGAAGGACTGCATTAGGAAGAAGGGAGGAGGGGTGGCCCTCTAAGTGAAAGAATTGTACCCTTCCCTGCAGGTCAGGTTTGATAGTGGGGAGAGGTCCCTTGAGACCCTCTGGGTCAAGATACAAGGGGGTTCAGGAGAGGAAGACCTGATGGTGGGAGTCTACTACAGGCCTCCCTCCCAAGAAGAGGAGAACAATCAGGCTTTCTCCAGGGAACTGGCTGATATATCCTGCACTAGAGTCCTGATTGTCATGGATAACTTCAACTACCCTAACATCTGTTGGAGGGACCATTCAGCCAGCTCCACTGGGTCAGCCAATTTCCTGGCAACTACTGATGACCTGTTTCTGTCACAGGTTGTCAAAGGTCCGACTAGGGGAGAAGCCACTCTGGACTTACTGCTTACCAAAGGGGAGGACATGGCACAGGACCTGAGGATTGGTGGTACTCTGGGTGACAGTGACCTCAATCTGATTAGGTTCACCATCCACTGGAAGGCTAGGATTTCAAATACTAGAACAGAAGTCCTAGATTTCAGAAGGGCAGACTTTAACAATTTCATGAGTCTTGTTAGAAAGGCCCTCTGCGACCACTATGTGGAGGATTTGAGGGTTCAGGAGCGATGGTGCCTCTTCAAGGGAGTAATCCTCTCTGCTCAAAAGAGGTCAATCCCATGAGATCAAAAAGTGGGAAAGGAGCCAGAAGACCTGCTTGGCTCAACAGGGATATTAGAGAACTTTTGAAAAAGAAAAAGGACACATACAGGCAATGAAAAAAAGAATCAGCAACCAGAGAAGAGTTCAGTCATATAACCAGGGTCTGCAGGTATGAGATACAAAAAGCCAAAGCATGCATGAAGATCAATCTAGCACTCAAAATTAATAACAAAAAGTCCTTCTACAGGTACATGGGGAACAACAAGAAAAGAAAAAATTTCGAGCTCCACTGTGAGACCCCTACTGAATACAGAGGGGCAGCCCACAATAGATCCCCAGAAAAAGGTGGAGATCCTAAATGCTTACTTCACATAAGTATTCCAGAAAGCTAACAGGACCTTTGCACCTGTCCAGAGGCCCAAAAAATATATGGAAGTCAACAGGCAACATGAAATCAGCCCTAAGCAGGTGAGGGTCCTCTTAGAACAATTGGACGCTTTCAAGTCCACTGGGCCAGACAACTTGCATCCAAGAGTCCTAAAAGAACTAGCTGAACTCATAGCAGGGCCTTTGGCAAAGATATTTGAAAAGTTGTGGAACTTGAGAGTGGTACCGAATGACCTGAAGCGGGCCAACATAGTACCAATTTTTAAGAAAGAAAGGAGGGATGACCCTACAAACTATAGACTTGTTAGTTTGACTTTGGTCGTAGGAAAAACTTTAGAAAAAATTGTTAAGGAGGACATAAACCACAAGCTTGTAACTGACAGGTTATTAAGAAACAACCAGCACAGCTTTGTGGAGGGTAGATCATGCCTAACAAACCTGGTGTCCTTTTACAACCAGGTAACTAACCAGCTGGACAAGGTACATAAGGCAGACATCATTTAACTAGACTTCAGTAAGACCTTTGAGTGTGTCGCTCATGAAATTCTCTCAATTAAATTGGAGGGTACCGGCCTTGACTAGCCTATGGTGAGGTGGGTGGATAACTGGCTTAGAGGCTGGTCCCAGAGAGTTTTAGACAATGGGACAGTCTCATCCTGGAGGGCTGTCTTCAATGGCATACCATAGGGATCAGTGCTTGGACCCGTGCTTTGTAACATCTTTATTAATGACTTGGATGAAGGGATGGAATACTCTATGATTAAGTGTGCCAACAATACCAAGCTGTGTTGGTATGTGGGTACATCAGAGGATAGGGTAAGGACCCAAGATGACCTAGACAGCCTGGTTCTATGGGCTGATCAGAATCAGATGAGGTTCAACAGGGAAAAGTGCCAGGTAAGAAGTACCTTCAGCATAACTATAGGATAGGCAGCAACCCACTGGTTGGCACAGCATCTGAAAGGAACCTGGAGTCACAATTGACCAGAAGATGAATATAAGCAGCCAACAGTGCAATGAAGTCACCAGTTGGGCAAGCAAAACTCTGGTGTGCATCAGCCAGTGTTGCCAACAGATCCAAGGAAGTGTTTCTCCTTCTCTACTCAGCATTGGCAAGGCCACAGCTGGAGTATTGTGTGCAGTTTTGGGCACCACACTTCAAGAAGGATGTGGATAAACTAAAGAGGGTGCAGAGAAGAGCTACCTGCATGATCAGCGGCCTGAGGATAGGCCATATGAGACTCCAGGAACTAGGCTTGCTCAGTCCGAGTAAGAGAAAGCTGAGAGGTGACTTGATAGACACCTACTTGATAGTATGTCAGGGGGGAACACCAAGGTCTGAGGGGAGCAACACTTCAGGAAGACGCTCCTTGGAAGGACAAGGAGCAATGGGCACAAACTAACAGAGGGAAGATTTAGACTGGACATAAGGAAGAACTTATTCTCTGTAAGGGTAACTAGAACCTGGACCACACTCCCAGCAGAGGTGGTGCAGTCACCATCCTTAGAGGTGTTCAAGAGGAGGCTGGATAAGCACCTCGTTGAGCTGGTTTGAGCTCATTAACTTCCTGCCTACAGCAAAGGACCAGACTTGATGATCTTCCAGGTCCCTTCTGGTCCATTGATTTTATGATTCTAAAGTTGGAAAAAATCATTATGGCTGCCATTACTGTGTTTGGAATCATATAAAACACAGAAGAGTGTCTTTTTCCACACAATCTTATATTTTCATGGAATCATAGAAAAGTAGGGCTGGAAGGGACCTCAGGATCATCCCCATACAAGTCATCCTAATGAAGCATGTACCAGTGAACTCTAGTCCTGTTAGTAAGGAGTTGATGGGCATGAGACCATTATGAGGTCCCTTTAAGGGCCAAACTTTTGGGGCCCAGAGGGGCAAGAACTTGGACAGGGACATCTCTGCTACAGCAACAGGTAGAACCTACTGAAGAGAAGAATTCAACTCAGTGGAGGAGGCAAGGGAAGAATTGTAGTAATGGTGCTACCTGCTAATAAAGGAAAAAAGCTGCCTAAGAATACACTGCCCAGAAGCTGAACTCCAGACTAAGAATGAACCACAACCTGCTAACTGGTGCAGAAGCTATTGGTGGGGGTGAAACTGATCCAGGATGTTGGTCTGCCTCTGGCAGAGCTGGCTGAAGCTAAACAAGGCTATAAAGTAAATAACAGGGAACCCCTGTGCCAGAGGTGCAAGGCAGGGAGCAGCTGACCAGTGGGGTTGGAGCTGGGCCAGCATATAAACTTACCCAGGAAAGAAGAAATATTCCAGCCTGGAGTATCAGGGAGAAGCAGCATTCTGACAGAGTGGGTAAATTCTGGCCCAGAGAAGATGCCCTAGGCATAGGTGAAGCTGTTAGTCCAGATAGGTTAAAAGTTTTAAAAGGCTACTTCTGTTCTCCCAGTAGGGTACATTTTGGACTTGTTTCTCCCAGCGGTCAGAAGTCTGCTGAATTTCACTGGAGGTTTGGGATTGGTATAAAAGGCATTGTGGAGACCACATAGTACAGTACCTGGGGTATTCTGCATCTTGAACCCTGAATGGAGCAGGGGTGCAAAGAAGGTTGAATCCAAGAAGTGGAGGCTAGAAATAGTGAGCTAAGGTCAAGGGTTACAGGCAAAGACAAGAGGGCTGAAATCTGACCAGTGGGGCTGAAGCCCAGCAGAGGTCTGAGGCTGAGATAGGGGCTAAGGACCTGAGTAGGCAGAAAATATCATCTGGGCTGGAAGTCTCCACCAATGGAGTTTGAGTAACATCTGAGGCATGGGCGTGGCTATTGGGGGAGGCAGAAGGTCACAATAAGCATTAGCAGGCCACAACTGGTGCCACTGGGGCACGAGACTCATTACTTAAATTATGCAAGGGCCTGAAGAATGATATAGGGGAGCATCCATTTAACACCAATTGGCCTAAAACAGAAAGACAAGCACCAGGAGAAAAAGTGGCACCAAAGGTCTCACCCAAGTCCCAGAAGGCACTCACCTTACCTTTATAATAACATTCCATCCAGGCTTGGCAGACTGGGTTAGGTGGTAGCTTGGGGAGACCAAGTGAGACTAAATGGGGAAGGGTAGTTCAGCCAACAATAAGTGCCATACCACTCTCTTCCCCTACCTCCCCCAAGCAGATCTTGCTATAAAAATATTTGTCTAACCTATTCTTAAAATGTCATGAACAACCTACATGCACAACTACTAGACACAGTGCCTGAATACTCCAACTTGCCACAGGAAAAGCAAGGGGATGAGGGCATTTTTAAATTACAGTCAGAAGCAGTCCACACAAAACTGCTTAGTGGATGGCCAGAAGACAGCCTAATCTTTAAGCACTGTACATAAGTTAACTATTCATCTCCTTACTTTGAAAGATTTACTTACAGTTTCTAGAAGTTTTTACTTGTTTGCCATGCTGTAATTCTGCATCATAAGGACAGAACATGCTAATGATTGTATAGTTTTAGCACCAAAATGCATACCAGTCTAGGACAGGTAAATTAAGTAATTTAAAACCAACTGAAAGTAACTGAAGCTAATTCTTTCCTCACTTGACGCCAAAGAAAGTGGGACTCTCTCCAATGAACACTGTGATGGTTTGTAAATGTAAAAACAGGATAAATGAGAAGAGAATTTGGCCTATTTTATTTCAGTACAAAAATTATTAGAGACAATGTTAAAAATAAAAAAGGCAAGTATTACATCTCCTAAGCTTGGAAAAATGTTTTCCAGATGGAAGGAAAATGTTTTTTCTACTAGCTTTTGAGTTACCAGGGGAAAAAA
>JAGPOW010000304.1:105938044-105986482 GCA_030014935.1 Caiman crocodilus | reverse complement strand
ATGGTAATAAGCTGATGGAGAATAGGTTTAGGTTAGAGATCAGAAGGCAATATTTTACAGTTAGGGTGGCCAAAATCTGGAACCAACTTCCCAGGGAGGCGGTCCTCGCCCCTACCTTGGGCAAATTCAAGAGGAGGTTGGATGATCACCTCTCTGGGGTCTTGTGAACCCAGCATCCATTCCGGCCTGTGGCAGGGGGTTAGGCTACATGATCTGTTCAGGTCCCTCCTGACCCTAGCTACTATGAAACTATGAGTGCTATGGCAACGTGGGGCAACAATGCATTGTGCTTTTTTCTCACTGATACCAAGGTTTATAAAACATTAGGGGTGCATCAATGAAGATTTTTTGGGCTGATACCCATTATTAATGAACTATATTGACCTGCACGCTCTGGACAGGGGCGTGCAAGCACGGGATTGCGGCTCTGCCCCAGCTCCTTGCAGCAGTGACAGCCTGGTCTGGAGCAGGGGCAGAGCAGTGCAAGCTGAGGCGTGCAAGCATCCCCTGCTTGCACGCCCCTGCCTAGAGCCTGCAGGCAGAGACAATCCTAGCAGGGTGCAAGGACCAGGGCAAATCAGCCTGAGGGACCCAGATGCAAAGAAGCTGCCACCACGGGCAGAGAGGGATCAGTGGAGGTGTGGCAAGCAGCTGGACATGGCACAGAGTCACCAGCACTAGGCAGGCCCTGCAGAAGGGGCTGCAGCTGCTCTGCCCAGCTCCATGGGGCCTGGGGCAGTTGCTCTGATTCACCCCCTCCAGGCTACAGACCACAGCTGCCCCCATTACAAGTTCCCAATGGCTCTGGAGCAACCCCCTGCCCTGCTGCACATCCTGCCAGTGCAGCTACAGCTGATCTCCACGACAGCTCCCGCTTTATGCTTTCCCCCACAGCTGCGGCTAGGGTCCCCATGGATACTGGCCCCAGCTATGCACAGGGGCAGCTAGGAAATGGAGTCCACTGCCAACCAGATCCAGCCCGCAGGCCGGACTTTGCCCATCCCTGATCTAGGTGAAGTTATCCACGTGTTCTAATATGGCTAACTCCCATGCTTCTGGGCTTTACTGGTTGTGCGTGTGGCTAGGAGGAAAAGCCCCCTCCTCCCTGATACTACATGTGTGGGCCTAGCAGGATTCCATTTTTATTGGTAAATGTCAATTTCACCTCACATTCACAGACCAATAAAAAATATCCACTGTCAATAAACATAGAATATTTACAAGGCTTAATATATAATATTCCACAATTCAAATATAATACCAAATATGAACCAAATAATTGTGTTATATAGGTTGAAAGTTGACACATAAGGATATTAACCGACATAACCCAAGTAAATTAACAATAATTTTTCTTTAAACATTCACAAATAATAATACAAATATACACATTGGGGCATTAAAAAACATAAATCTTACAACCCCGCCGCTTAAAGAATACCCCTAGCTATATAGGCCTCAACAAAATAACAACCTCAAAATAGCGAGTGCACTCAGCACCTCCCTGAGGGGTTTTCCTGAAGCCCCTCCCCTTTAGCGCCCTGAGATGTGGACACGCAATAAAGGTTAGACGTGGCAGAACTTCCTCACCAATGTCAGCCTCCCTTGCAGGGCCTGCTTCCCCAGTAACTCACGCTTCCTCTCTGAAGAAGTCAAGGCTCATCCCCTAGTGGCTGATCCCGCAAGAGCCTCTCCCCAGCAGCACCTTCAGCTCTCCTCAATGATCTGGCACCCCGCACTGGGTATCCAGGGCTCACTCTCTCTTACAGGAGCCAAGCCCTTACAGGTTCTGACTCTGCAGTCTCACACAAGGGATTCTCCCCTTTTCTGAGCCCTGCTCTGGGCACCTGGGCTCTTTTAGTTAAAGATGGAGCCACACTGTGGGGCTCCAGTCACTCGGTCTAGGGCAGAGGCTAAACTTGAGCAGCTGCAAACTGCTCCTAGGCAGATTCTCTAGAGTTCCTCTCTCCTTGCCATCCCTCGTCATCTCTCCCCAGAGTGCCATGCACACTTCCCTTTTATACCCTTCAGAGGCTCCACCCCTGAAGTTCTCCCGACCTGGCTGGTGCAGTTCCGATTCAGGTCCAGCTGCTCCTTGCCCCCTTCCCTTTGGAAAAGGGCGGGGCATTGCTTCCCTTGTGCTGCCTCCAGATTGGTGAACAGGCTACACCAATCAAACAGCAGACCCTTTAGCCTGGGACTCAACCGAAGCCCCAAAAAGGTAAGCCTGCTACATGTATGCATGCATTACACTAAAGAATACATGGTTAAAGTCCCTTGCAAACTACTTTACTGAAGGTTCTCCCATGTATTAATCTCAGTTCTGGAAAGGGTAAAGGAAATCACTGAAACTTAGATTTGCTTGTGACAGCAACTCCTGAACCAATTCAGGAACATTCATAAACACAAAGGTATAACAGCTTGATATTTGATACAAATATCTGCAGAAGAAACTGGAGTCATCCAAACAGAGGTGGCATGAACAGCAACAAAAAACCAAACAAAAACTACAAAAAACCACAACTATAATAATTTGAAATATCGCAGGGTAATGAGAAAAGTTCACTGAGGAATAAAATAAAGTAGGAATGCTGCTTAACATGTGATTTCTATTTTCTAAATAATAATTGTGTAGTATTAATACAAGTTTCCCTCACTTTATATTGTAAAGGTGTTCCTGGAAAACAGCACGTAACTCAAATTCACATAAAGGGAACCCACTTTACAATGCAACAAAACATTACAAGACATCATCTGTACTGATCCCCAGACCCATTTCTACCACTTTTACAAGACAATTTTGGTACTCGCCAACCAACAGCTGACTGTACACACAAGCACAGGGCACTATCATAATGGGGATGGCAACTATAGAAACAAGTGTCACAGACAGCGAATGAGGTGCACAGATCTACACAGGAGACTATTTTGGTGTGCGTCATTCCCACAATGCACCGCACAAAACAGCTGGCTGCAGGCTTACACCACACGAGTCATATAACAGTGAATTTACCTCGCACATAACGAATTTTTGGTATAAAAAGGGTCATTGCATAAGAACAAA
This sequence comes from Caiman crocodilus, assembly GCA_030014935.1. NCBI lineage: Eukaryota > Metazoa > Chordata > Crocodylia > Alligatoridae > Caiman > Caiman crocodilus. Next base: position 105,983,418 of record JAGPOW010000304.1, on the reverse strand, counting down.
TTTGAACGTACAGAACCCACATAAAGTGAGGGAAACCTGTATTAGAGCATTTTAAAGTTGTATAAGTAAACATAATCCCTAGACTTTGATGGAGTTGCAGCAGTTTAGATCTTTCCTGAACTCTTCCCTGTCACAAGTTCAATACTGTAAAAACACCAAAATGACTTCAACTTCTAAGGCAGGCAGTTGTAGGTATTGAGCATCACCTAAGTGCTCAACATTTTGCAATATCAGCCAAAGACAAAAGCAAGGCATATGCATGTGTGCATGTGCGCACAGACGGAATAATTAGTAAGTTTGAAGAGTAGAATTAATTGGCATGACTGAGACAAGGTTACTTTAGTAATCAGGGGAGGCAGCATTCCAATACTTATACAGAAATGGATCATCTCAGATGAGCCCTAATAAAATCCTCACACCACCTTATTATATAGACACATGCACTCCTCCTATCCCCAGTAATCTGGAATTACAGCTCCACATAGACTTAATCAGAAATAGATCATTATGAACGCACCCCCCCCTCCACATACACACCATCCCCCTTGTAAAGAAGCCCTAATACTACTTTATGGTTCTGTAGGGCTTCCACTACAAGAAACACCCAATCCATTAAGCCTCACAATGGCCTTGGGAGGTGAAGAAACACAGAGATTGACAGGCATGTAAGCTTGTCTACATTGCAAAATATTCCACAAATACTACAGCCACCATCGAAAACCTAGCAGGCCCTCTAGTGGAGATAAGACATACAGCATGCAAAAAGCATCTTGACAGCAGAAACACCCTTCTCTCAAAGGCAGAAGCCAAGCTTGGAGAAACCAGAGGTAACACACTGGGGGGCCCCCACAGGGGGCATGTGCCCCCCCTGAGATGGGTCGCCACTGAAGCCACCAGTGGCTGCAGGAGGTCCCCACTCACCGCTACCAACAGCATGAACAGCAGCTGCAGATGGTCCCCACACACTGCCCACTGCCTCCCCACCCCACTCCACTGCCGGTGGTGGCAGCAGCTGCAGGCTGTCCCTGCTTGCCACCATGGTACTTCCCCCCACAATTGCAGAAGGCATCAGTAATGCATGGGAAAAAACCTTCTTCTGCTGACAGAGCCCTGTCCAGACCAAAGTTTGCAGGCATGGTCATTTTTGGGAGGGTTGTATTCTTTTCACAGCCATCCACCACACAGACAGCAGAGCTCTGTAGTATAGACAACACCTAAGACTCTGGGAAGGGAAACAGCTTGTCCAAGGTCACCAGGGGACAATGGCCAACTAGCACCAAGGTAACATCATGGCCTATTTCTCAGGGTAGAGGAAGAAGCAGGTGCTGAGTTGAAACAATGCTTAAGCAGCATAAGGCAGGGCAGGTCTTGCTGCTGTGGGTTCTGCCCTGCCACTAGAATGGCAGCAGGGATTACCCAGGGCTCCTGGAAGGAGAATCAAGGGTACCAGGCACACAGTGCTGGGGTGACAGGAGGTAGAACAAGCTCTACTTCTCACCCCTCAAATGACGGTTCTGCACATTTCTGATTGTCAGCTATTCCAGCTCACAGCCCTGATGCAGAGGCACCACCTGACCCCACACCACTTGCATACCTAGGGGTGAGTGAGAGAGGCACCTGCCCCAGGCACCAAGTGAGGACAGGGATCAGAACTGCCCCCCCATCCCCACAAAGTTGACTCCCTAGCAGCATACACATGCTGGAAGCTCCAAAAACAGTCCCTGGCTACTACTGCTGCTGCCACTTTACAAACGAGAAATGGGCAGGCACAGCACGGTGGCAGCAGCTGAAGCTCAGCCAGCTGAGAAACTGGCACTTCTGGCATGGGTAAGACTGCTGCATCCATCCCCAACCCCACTCATCTCAGAACTCGTGTGCTCTTCCCCTCCACCCCCTCTTGGAATCAGTGTTGTTCCACCCCCACACTCCCAAAACCCATATGCCCCTTGCCCCCGTCCCCAGGATCTCCCTAAGCACCAACTCTGCTTGTTATGACACTCCCCACCACCCCCCCAAAAAGGGTACCTGGATCTAACAACCATTAGCCCTCATCCAGGTAACCCAAATGCCCACAGATGTGGCTAGCTCCATCAGATAAGAGGAGCTCGGTAAGGCAGAACCCACTCCTAATAAAAGGGCCAGTTTCAGGATAACACTGCTACATCCTGAGAAGACAGCTTTGTGAAAGGTAGTAGGACTCAAGCCTAGCCCCAGAAGAAGCAAGGCTAGCAGCTGATCAGACCATACAGCCTCCTTTATTGTCAGGGCAGGGGCTAAGGAGAAGCAGCAGTGCCTCTTAGCAGTGGGATGGACTGGACTGATCCTGATCCAGCACAAGCTAAATTAGCCATGCAAATCTGAGGCAGCTGGAGATTGCAGGAGGTGAAGCAGGATGGAGAAAGGGGCTCAGAACAGGCTCTTGTAGGAAACAGATAGGCTGAAGGTCAGGCTCCAGGGCCAGAGCTCAGGTGGCCAGAAAAAGAGCTGAAGCAGTGAGCTCTGAGCAGGAGCAAGAAGCATCCAGGAGGGTGCAAGGCAGGAAGATGGTGGGGCAGGATTTGGCAGGAAGCACTAGGTAGAGACCAAAGCCAGAGAGAACAAAGTGAGGGAGCAGATCATAGGCAGGCCCCAGCAACAAGGAAGACCAAAAGGTACCACCATTTATGGGAAATACTTTGGGTCTGGGTTTGTAATGGAGATGGAAAAACAGTATAAAAAGTGAGACTGGAACTGGGGTTCTCACAGTTCATCCTCAAGATTGAAACTCTTCTTTGTTGTTCAGACTGTATAGTTACTGAATGAAAATAACAACTGGGTCAGTTAGTTTGAAAAAAAAAAAAAAAAAAATTGTGGTTCCTTTGAAATGCTCATTAAAAAAAAAAAATTTGAAAACAACTGTTTTTTCCTGGATGATACAATTTGTTTATGAAATAAATCAATTTTATCTTCAGGCTATCAATGACCTTTACTTGGAAACTTTCATAATATTCAAAAGATTTAATTCTATCTTTTTTATTCTTAATACTCTGGGAACATAAATATAGGTGCAGGAAAGGGATTCACCTCCCTGTGCCCAGGTCTGCTCAGATTCCAGACTTGTATTCCTTTGGGTAATCAATAGGCCCCTTATGCTCTCCAGCCAAGGCCCTCCCTGTACACAGGGCTCAGGTATGCATTGTTTTGGCCTTCTGACTTACCTTAATAGTTAATTGTGAGAAACTCCCCTCCAGTCAGGAGTAAGCTAGTCCCCTCCTCACTGCTGAGGGGCCCTGAGTGGTTGCAAGAAGGATCTGAGTTTTCCTTCTAGGCAGGATTATCTTTTTCTCTGGCTAGTGAGAGCAACTGGCTTGTAATTAGGGGACTGGTCACCATCTCTCTTTAAAAGTGGGATATCAAGGTCTTTGTGAAAAGGATGAATAAGCCCTCTCAACATTCTCCTCTGTAGCAGGCAATAAGTGATTCTCCTCTACATCAAGGATACAGACATCTGTTGGTTACACGCTAGTTATTTCATGCAACTCAGCTGCACAGAGATCTCAGTATCTGACCTTAAGAGAAAGGCAGGGATGGAATTTTCACTTTGTCCTTCCCATGACATCTAAGTGCTAGCATTTTTCTTTTTTGTAAATGAAAGATTGTGAAGTTACTCTGGATTTAGTTTACTTGGTAGTGTACAATTCCAATCTTCTGTCTTTGTTCTACTACTGTTTTCACCTCCAGGTCAAGGTTTCTTCTCTTTACCCTGGAAGAGTCTGTCAGCATTTTATTTTTCAGTTTCCTTACTTAGGTATAATCTTAGGGAAATGCAACACATTTTATTTCTTATGTCTCATTCTTTCAGTGTTACCCAGTTTTCTTTTCCAGTTTATTGTTGCATTCCAGAATGCATTTGTCAGTTACATGCTAAAACACCAGCATTCACCAAAACATTAGGGAATGTAGGAGTATTTGCATTATTTTTTGCTACTTTTAATCATATTAAATTATTTTGGATTTTTCCTGAACTATTTTGAATCCACTACACTTTAAATGACATTAAACTTTCTAGCCTCATCAGGACAACTCTTAAGCAGCAGGCTGGTTTAAAAATATATATATTTTTTTAAAGAAAATTTAAACTGTATTTTTTTTATTTAAATCAGATTTAATTAAAATAATAATCAAGTTTTCATTTTTAAAAAGAAGACAGCCTAATAGGAATCTTGATTTTAATACTGAGCAAGCTAAGGTATAAATGTAGTATACTTTTATTAAAATAATGTCAATTAGCCTCTACTAAAAACTCTGAAGTTAAAGGGTGATTTTCTTCTTTTATATACAAAATGAGGGAGAGAAAACAAACAACTTTTGAGATCAAGCTTTAAAACATGAAACAATATTTAATGTATAAGGGGTGCAACTGTGCAAGGGATGCATAGTCTATACTACTGGATGCAAAAGATCAGCAAAGTCATCACAGGTTTTGGAATCTGGCTTTTAACTCAAGCAGACACCATCATCTGTACTCCCTGATCAGATTATCTACTGAGCCCACCTGGATGATATTAAACACCTGTTTTATTCTCTCTGCCTAAACTCCCATTTGCTCAGCTCTCAAATTATGAATGTTTATGATTCTGTACCCATAATGAAGGCTTATTCTCCAATTCATGGAAAAGCAACCATCTGCTCAGTAATTGCCAACCCCCTGCTTCTGACTGGTTTTGGATGCCTCAGCTAAGTGGCCTTTCTTGGTCTCTTTGCATATGTACAGGGATGTAAATATTAATTTCTTAAGGGCGCCGTCTATGTCACTAAACTAAAATACTGCAGTGTACAAGGTCAATGAGTTACAACAGCAGAAATCATGAACTGTTGTTTTGTTTTGGGAGGAGGTTGAAAAGGGGTAAGAGGAGTGTGGTGGGTTATGTCACAGGGAGAAGGAGTCTCTGCTGTTAATTTTGTTATGTTGAAGAGGGGGAGGAAACAGAGCAAAGAGCAGTGTATCCAGCAGAAAAGACCAAGGCTGGGCTCAAGACAGACAGTATAGGAAAAAGAACATTATGCTGTGAAGGGTAGACTAGTTTCAGTTTCAACAGCTGAAAACTGCTATGGCTGAAGGTCACCAAAAAAAAAAAAAAAAATAGGTAAAGAAAAACCTATTTTGGAATCTTTTCAAAAAATTGCTGTGTCACCGGAAAAAAAAGAACAACATGTAATGTGAAATGTAAATAATGCAACAAACATATGATAACAATCCAAATATGTTAAGCAATATATTATTTAAAATTATAGATATAGATAGTTTGTATGCCTAGGAAAGATGTACCAAATCTACTATAAAAACTGTACTCTAGTTGTAAATCAACATGTTTTGAAAAGAAACTATACCTCTCTTTCACCAATAAAAATCCATCTTTCTTTGAAATAACAAAAAATATATACAATGAGAAAATTGAGAAAAATCTGTCTTTTTTGAAAAGGCATCAGATAAGCATTGGGTTACATGTTGAATGTTATAAGCTATGTTATAGTTAACCAGCAATTCTCTCATCTATCCCTGGCTAGAGAGTAGAGCCACTGCATCAAACTGGCTGCAGAGGTGTGCACTTGAGAAGGGGAGTGGTGGGGGAAGACACACATCTGCACAGTGCCAAATTCAAAGCATTCTAAGATTCAGGGTGCTTCACATGCATGTCTGTCCATGGCTTAGGTTTGATTATTCTCAGATTTTTCAAGTATTCACAGTCTTTAATTTTTACTGTTGTAGCAATCCTGCCTTTTTTACTATTCTTAATGGTATTCATGAATGCAATGCATCTCTTGTACAAGCTAGGAACAGTCTTAATCATGTCTATCTAAACCTGATGGAATCCATTACATTGGTGAATAGTCTTGGGGTAGTTAATTTTATTTTGTGACATATGTACATACACACTTGCTATGCATCACCTTGGGAAGTAGCCACCTTGTAATGGACAGAGTTTCTTTGCTCTAGCCTCATCTTTTTTTTTTCCCCCCAGACTGTAGCATACTCTTCCAAAAAAAAAAAAAAATTATAACCTCTTCCATCCACATAAAGATTTTTCCTTCTTTTCAAAGAAAACAAAAGAGCAACTTAATTGGGTCCCAACTAACACCTCTCACATCTGTTACCCTCAAGCCTCCAGTCAACTGTACACTTTTCACATCTGCGGTTCTTTAGAATTTTGCAGAGGTGCATTCCTGACCACACAACACTGCATGAGCCCTGTCTTCTGTGACAAGACTGGCCAGCTTTCAGAGACTTCTCTTTCTCCAGTATTCTAGTACAAGCCAGAACAAAGGCATTATAAAGTAGAATCACAATCTCATGTTTCTTATAGAAATTATTTTAGAGATATGCTAAATTTTCAATATGCTCCAAGTGCTTTCTACTGAAAATAAAGTTTAGAAAACCCCTACATGTGGTTTGGAGGTTTAGACAGCTATGTAAGGATGCATAAAGATACATCACAATCTAAATCTTACAGGGGTGTATGTTATACCTGTGTTGGTCTCAGGACACAATCTAAAATATTAAGTATTCTAAACTGTTCTAATGCAATGAAGAAAACTTTCTTTGGGGGGTAGAGAAAAAAATGTCACTCCACTCTCTCTCCAAACTCTCAGTTCTAATCCTCAAAGGGAATTTACAAAACACTTCCCAGAGACAAACCTATGAACTCTACTTCATCAACCTCCTGGATACTAAAAATCATGGACTAAATAGACATTGGATTTATGACGCATTATATCCTACCTGACATCTGACTCCCCAGGTACCTCTCCACTATTCATCCCCTCTCTCTCCCACCCCCCACCCAGCCTGTCTCTCACCCACTGACTCCTCAGTTTACATCTTCACTGACTGCCTGTCTTGCATGCATACCAGCCCAGCCTCTGGCTTCTTTACTTTTCATTCCATCCAGGAAGAGCACACACCAAGTGCTGAAACTTCCTCAGGCTAACAAAGGGTTTTTGAATCCAAAAGCTTGTTTGATATTATTTTTCCCCAACTATTTAAGTTGGTCTAATAAAAGATATCAGATTCACCCAAATAACCTTATCTGCCTATGTCCTTAGACCAACATGGCTACAACCTACACCCATGTCACTTCCTTGACACGCAAATCATTCTACAATGGAAATTCCATGGTGCTTTTTGTTTCAAAGTAGGATACCAAATTATCCAGTGCAGGGATGTCAAATATACAGCCCACAAGACCCCATAATCCAGCATCTGGTGCTGCCCCTTTTGCTGCACAAGACCATCCCCATGCACAGTGCCACAGATGTGCACTGCCAGCAGCACTCACTAGGGCTGAGTCCAAGTCCCAGTCTGATCCCCCTGTAGCGCTCACTCAGGCCAGCATCCTAGACTATCCCAGGCAGACACCATCTGTGCTGGGTCAGGCATGCTGGGAGGAAAAATAGGGAGATCTGCCTAGGCCTGATCCAGCCCATGGTCCAGCCCTGTGCTACTCATCTAGCCTGTGTGACCAGATGAGTTTGACACTCCTGATCTAGTAGACAGACAGATCACTTGCCAGCTATATGAAAAGTAGTCATGCAAGTCTAAGGAAAACATTTTGATCTACCAACATAGTAAACGGTAAAGGATGAAAGTCTGTACATAAGAGACATGCACAGGAAGGGCCTTGAAGCAGATGTCTTACCACTGAGATTGGATGGGGAGCCAATACTTGTCTTAAGAGAAAAACGCTCAAAGGCTGTATGTGTAGTAATTTCCATACTGAACAATGCCTGACATTTCATAAATGTACAGCATGTCTCTGCTCTTGTGCAGATCCCAATCCAAGGACAGAGGTCAAATAGGCTGTGTCTTCCCTGTTCACAGAAGAGGAGATAAATTGCAACAAGTAACCTGATCCTGAATCTAGATCAGGGCCAACCTCCCTCTGGACAAAAGAAGGTTAACAAGCCTGCCTCCCAGTCCTACCAAGAGAGTTTTGAGAAGCTGTCACATGTAATGCCTAAAACAGACGCACAGTCCTTCTTGAGCATATGAGGTCTAAACACTGACCTTGTTTGGGACCTGATCTACTGGTTTGATCTCAGAGATTATAGCAAACACTGAAAGTACAGAGAACTACTCTGAGGAGACTACTATCCTTCATAGCATCATGGCTGTACCTTCTCTGTCAAAAGCCAGGCAACTTAAGGTAGCCATCTTTCTATAAGGTTTAGTACAAGATATTGTAGTTTTTCTTTCAGTGTAGTTAACCACACAGAACTCCAGCTGGAGAAGGAATAAAGGAGGTGAAAGTAGGATTAACTTTTTAGAAGTACACCTGCTTTGGCAGGGAAAACACCACTCAATTATCTAGTCCTGCTCCCAACAGATCCTAGGAGACAGGTGAAAATACTAGAGGTCATGAGACTCCTTTGCTGCAATGGTATAGTCCCCAATAGAGCTGTGCTGATAGAAATATAAACAACGGGCAGTTTCCTAAATAAAACATAACACAATGAGGTACTAGTGCAAGAGGTTGAATATGACACCTGAACTTAGATTTTCAGATGTAAAATTCATCCTGGGGTGTAGGCCCCGCTTCAAGGCTATGCACTCTAAAGGATTTACAAGGGAATGTCACTGGTATGCAGGTCTTAATCTCCCTGTTTGCACAGGGCTACATTTTCACTCATGCTGTAGGTAAGGCTAGGTTTCTTTCTTTTACCTTCTCTTACAAAACCATGCACCTGTTCTCTATTGTGCTCCTCACATTGGAACATATCGGAGAAAAACCATCCTTGGCTAGTGACAAGTGAGGTTGGTCCAGTTGTCTCCAACTGTATACTTTAGGATTAGGTTGCTAAATTTATGCAGTATGTCAGGAGTACAGCATTTAAAGCCTCTCTCATTTCTCTAGACTTCTGGACCAGTTTTTCTCTCCTTTTTTAAACCAGTCAGTCCTTTTACTAACAGAGAACTCAGCTGGAAAGTTCTCACCAGGCAGACATCAAATAAATCGTCCATTTCAAACCAACAAGTTCCTACCAGAGGGGATAACTTAAATATTCATCTTCTCTTGGATGGTGGTATTCAGATTTCACACCACCACCTATAATGGATGATTTAACTAACTCCTTGTCCTATCTCCCCTTGCTTCATTTGTCTTAAGAATTTTTCTGTAGAATTTGCACGTGACATTTGCTTTCAAGATTTGAAAGTATGAAATTATAGCATGAAATAACTTGTCACTAAAGACAGAACCGCACTCACATTCTAAGGTCTGAATTTCCCCAATATGTGTGGAGGTGGGTTGTATGTTATTGAGATCTGTGGCATACCTTGCAATGGGTGCTTGAGGAAGAAGGCCAATAGCCCTGGAATGGGAAACCTATTGGCCACTGGCAATATTAGACAAAGGAATTTAAGAGCTGATTTCTGCAGGTATTTATGCACCTATGTGCGGCTTAGGGTGCCTAAATACTAAAGCAGGTTAGGAAGGTTTCAGTAGAACAGTTTTCTGTCAGAAAATGCTGTTTCAGCCCATGATATTAGGAAAAACATTGCAAGAAAAATCTATGGCATAACCACAGAGGGGCAACTGGGGAAGCTGCTCTGGGCACAGACTTAGGAGATAGGAGAGGAACTAGGTACCACCACATGTGTATAATTGTGCTGGTGGTGGCAGCAGTAACTGGAAGATGCCACTGCCTCCGTGTGCAGCAGCTTCTCCCAGCACCTGACCACACTGTTACCCCTCTAAATAAAATGTGCATTTTATTTCATAATAGTTTACTGCAATAAGGGTGGATATTTCACTCCACGAAAATTTTTGGAAGGGACTTTTCAACCTGACATGGGATAAAAATGTCAAAATTCTCAGCTTCATGCGATATAAGTTTTCTTTTCTAGCCTGTTCTAATGAATAGGGACTTGATTAAGAGTCTTACAAGAACTTCCTTCTTTACAAAGGTCCTAACTAGAACATATTTCTTCTGCTGATGCCCAATTATCACATTGTTCTTTGGAAACAGCATTTCCATAATCAAATGCTGCACTGTGAAAGAGGGAAAAGAGCAAATTACCTTTCTGTTGAGGCTTTGGCTGACATCCCTATGGTTAACAAGACAGATGTGCCACTGCTGCTGGTGCAATAAAGAATTACTAGGGAAGGCTGCACACACGCACAAACCCAGCTAAAACAAACAGGAAGATCAACAGGTGCTATAAAAAGACTCCCCAAAAAGAGAATATAAAAATAAAGTAAAAATAAAATAAACTAAAAATGTTAGTCACAATATTAGAATTTAAGCTATGCATAAATCCATTAAGACTTTAATATAGTTTGACCACTGGTGTCAGCAGACAAAAATTCCCTGAATTTGTATCAAATTGCAGTCACTAAACCTGCAATCAACTTCATTCATGACAAGCTGAACTCTTTTAAAAGCTAAGTGGCTTCCCTTCCCACTGGAGTCCACAGAAGTTGTAGGTAGACAATATAACCCAGAAAGTTCCCCCTTCTCAGTGTTTAGGAAGTTTGCTGTACTGAATTTATTGGCATAAGTTTGAAAGGCTCACATTAGTGATCAGGGTCAACATCAATGCAGATTTGGACCATCCCAAATAAGCAAGCTCTCAGAAAATCCTATACTAAGTCCACATATGCTCTGTATATACCAAATCTTCCGGAACTAGAACATCCATACAATCAGTTTAACAGGAACAGATAACAAGGAATAATGCTCTGTGTAGAGAAGTCTTGATTATGAGAGAGCAACTTTATTGTTCTATAGGATCTTCATTGTAAGCAACCCACAATTGACTCAGCTTTGCAAAGAAACAGTACTTTTATTACTGCCAAGACTAGGGCCTACCAAAGCCTAAGCCATTTTTTAAAGTTACATTAATGTTCTTAAGAGCTCGTCTACATGACCAAATTTCCCTCTTATAGCAAAGTAGCTAATCAAAAGTTTTAATATAACCACTTTTTTGTTAAATCAGAGACATTTCAATTCACTGCTTCCACATGGAGGAACTACAGGTTCAGCACTATGGGTGGGGATTTCACAGACATTTGTTCTACTGTCTTGCCTTCTGTATTGTGGTTTCCACTAAGTCACTAAGACCACTTGAAAATTTTACCCAAGATCTTGATGTCCTCCTGAATTTGATCCTGTAATACTATGGAAAAACATTCCTGCCCCCAGAAGAAGCCTTACTGAAGCCACTGTGGTGGTTCCATGTAGCCACAGTTCTCTGCTCACATAAAATTCAAAATGCATGATCGTATGCAGCATATGCACATCATGCGCATAGCGCATACATGACCATGTGCATATGTAGTCTTCACTTTTTTATTGCCACTTTTTCAGGTTAGACCATAACAGAAGCTATTTTAAACAAGTATCAAGGACAGAATGGCAGATTCAAAACTGGTTTATGTCTTGCAAGGGATTGTAGCAGTTTCTGTTCAAGTTACACTATTAAAAGACCAGAAAAATCCTTTCCTGCAAAGAAAAAAAGGCACAAAAATATGTCAAGTATGAAGTAAAATACGCCCCAAAATAACTATAGTTAGAAAGAGCCTTTCAAAAGTGTTAAACCAAAGCCAAGTGAAAATTAAAACCCATTTCACTCAACAGGATCAACAGTTATATTTCAGTGACACCTAACCACACATCAAGTCAGACTACAATGTGAAACACCATACAATTTTTTTTTAATTTCCAGTCTGTTTACCAACATCACACTTAAAATACTCAATGAGTTATATCATGAAGTGCCAAAACAATAAGGAACTTACTGGGTGGTTCACATTTCACACTATGAAATCTTCTCTCTCTTTCCCAAGATGAGGATGTTGTAGATGAAGAGCTATAAACTGATGTTCCAGATTCCTTTACAAAATAAAGGAACAAACACATATTATGTTCAGGGTATTATACTAGATTTAAGATATGAACAATGACCTTATCAGCAGAATCCCTACCTTCTTGATGACCAAGTAGTCAAATAGCAAAGAACCATATTGTGCCAGAAAATTTACACTAGGTCAAAATGAGAGAAACAAAGGGCTCTTACATGAAGTCCCACAGCACAACACATCTATCAGCCATAATTTCAAAACCTCTCTAAGCTGATCAAAACACAAATGAGAGCTACAAAAGCTGTGTGTGTTCAGATACTTTCACACCTCCCAACAATTACCACCGCTGCACCCAAACACATATTTAAAGAAAGACACACAGGCTAATTTCAGAAATTACACATAAGCTAGTATAAGCGATCAGAAACCAACCTAAACCTGTAACAGCACGGAAGTTCAGTGCACGTAGACTGGTTCAAAAATGGCAGAACCTGTTTTAAGATATAACTGGATGGATGTGGTATCAGATTTAGTCAATTTAGGTTAGACTAGTCTAGCAAACTTCTGTTCCAGATCACAGTCCCCAGCATCCCAATCACCACTGCAGTCCCCAATAACACCACCTCACAGGACAGGCGAGCTAGCCTTGGCCTGCACTCATCTGCTCCAGCCAAGCTGGCCTGGCCCACCCCTAGGCTGTCACAGTTCTGAGGCACCAAAGCCTCTGCTCCCCAAACTTGCATCCTACCTGTCAGCCAGGAAGGGTTTTGGGGGTGGAGGGAAGAATAGCTAATGCTCTCCATCTTCTTAGCCAGTGAAGGCATCTGTCTGCCTCCCCCTCACTGAAGGGCAAATGTACTTCCCATTCACTCCCAATCCAATTTATGCAGCTTAGAGAAACCTGAATAGCTTGGATAGATTCTGCTTCAGGTTTTCTGAATGTCTGTACTCTTAGCCTCAATACAAACATTCTCCTGATTTGGAAATTATCACCACCACCAAAGAAATCCAAACCCAGAATGTCAGCTACTGCAAACTTCTTTTACTACTGCATGAATGCAGTCTTCCTAAAACAAAATTACTCTGATTACACCATCAAATGGAAGTCTTTCCATTACCTTCTGTAGATCCTAGGTTCAGTATCAGAAGTATCCCATCATCTTCCTTTTAATCGCCTCTTGCCTGTTCCTTGATTTGACCACATATTGATCCAAGTTACTACCAAGTTCTCCTATATTCCTATGTCTCCTCCACGTGGTAACAAAGGCTTCTTAGGTACCTTGTTTTTCACTGATACATCATCTGGAAGCTACTATGAATTAGGAACATTTAAATCTTTTTTTTTTCCTTTCCTCAGTAAATGGCCTTTTTGTCTCCCAATGCATTCAACTTGTGTGTCCTCCTTTGTTGAAAACCCTCCATCCCATGCATTTTTTTAAAAGAAACATTCCATTACTCTTGTAATGTCCTTATCACATTTTATATTTTTTCAGCATTCATCTCTATTCCTCCCCCAACCACACTAGTTTGCTTTCTGCCTGCCATTAAGAAATTTAAATTAATCATGCCAGGGACAACCCCTCCTAAACTCCAATTACTTCTATAGCACACATTTGTATCACCGTCTTTGAACCTGAAAGAGAGCAAGACTGGACTGATTCCAGTAATAAAAGCTCATGCTGGCATTTTTAAAAATAATTTAATTGTACAGTGTTTAAAATTTCAGGCTTGGCTATCATTCATCTGACAGTTTCTAGAAAATTTAAGACAACATTCTTTAGGAATATTTTACCCAAAATGGTTTCAATCCAGACTCCCTTATTATGCTTTTATTTTCCTCCTCTCTTCTTGGCAGTGCAAAGTTTTGGAGTCAGGTGGGAAAACTGAATTTTAAATTAAATTAAATATTGCAGGTAAATGCTTAACTACTGAATGTATTAAAAAAAGGCTCACATGCATGCAACATTTTTCATAGCTCTTTGCACAAAATTTCAGAGCCAATTTTATAGACTGCTTCTGACGACGCGCTTTGGATTTTCCAAGTTCTAACGCAATGTAAGATTCACAAAGAATTAAACAAAAACACAGATTTCATAATGATATATTAGTTATCAGTCTTCAGTAATACAAGAAAAACATCAGACCTGTTAGTTTAAGACCGTTTCCTCTACCAAAACTTATTTCCTGTAAGTGTTCAACATGACCAACTACTTCATTTTCAAGTTCAGAAACTGTTATTATGACACAGAATATTTTCACATCAGTTGATGTAGAAATCATGCTTGCAAACTTGGAAGCATTTCAAACTGCTTTTAAAAGTATCCGTATAAGGATAAAAATATCCTTTAAAAACATATCAAGTCCTAGGCATCAAAGCTAACAGGTATAGCCAAAAAGGTATATTTAAAGTAAAAATTTTCCATAATAAAGCTACTGCTTGCAATCAAGGCAGAAGTTAAAAACAAAGCAGGAAGGCAGACAGTAGCAACATACAATTATAACTGATGCTTTAAAAGTTCTTCAGAAATGTTATCCTAAGAGCACCCTCACCCCTCACTCAAAGCATCGAATTGCAGGCACTAGCCCAGCCTTAGTTATCCGCTCAAGAACACAGAACAGCAGAATTTCTAAATGCAAGGGATTACTTTTATATATTGCACAATGCTGATTACTTTACAGCATACCAAATATTTTCACTTATATTATAAAATCTAGAAATATGCCTTCATCTGATGAAGAGACCTGACACATCATCCTTACAATTTCTTATCTCTGTTTCAGCACTAACTAGAAGTACTGGCTATGTTTTTTCACGATGGCCCAGGTAGTCCTCTCATCAAAAGCAGATTTACAATGTTGACTGTACTCTCTAGAAGATCAAACTACAACCTTAAATTTAGTCTAACCAAGTTTAGTTTGTAACATGTTACTCCAAATATATGATACAACTCTGAATAATTTCATTCAATTCCTTTTTCTATTCACCCTGAACAAAATAATCTAATCTGAAGAATAATTTATAACCCTATAATGTCATGTGTCAGGCAGCATGCAAACACAAAAGAGTTTTCATAAAACAAAACTTCAGTTACGGACATGAATTTACAACACTAGTAATAAGTTGCATAAATTACAGTTCAAATATGTTACCAGGTTTGGAAAAAAACTAAATTCTATATACATATACACACACACAATTTTTAAATGTACTTAACTTTGCCAATTGCATTTCATGTTCACAAGTTCTAGCATTCAAATGATTCATTCCTGCTTACAGTTTTGTAAAAAACTTAAAAGCAACAACAATAAATCCTATCTTATAAAGTACTAATGCTTATTTAAGAAGTTTGATTACAGAAAAATCATCTTTAAGGAATAATCACAGCAACATAAAAATACCTTGATGGGTTTAATGAGAGACTGCAAAACAAAAATTATTTAATTTGCAGAGCATTCCCTCCTCGTGATTAAGTTTAATTCCAACATATTTCTAAAATTGAGTAGAAGATATTTAAAACTCTGAATTGTTAGCATAGAATTTGATCAATGTGTGGCTCTCAAAAATTGAATGCTGTCTATCTGCCAAAAATATATTTCCCACAAAAGATAGCGTCAAGCGATTTATGATCTGTAGTTTCACATACAAGGCAACAAAAGAGCCTCATACCACGTTCTGAATACTTAAAAGGAAAAAAAAAAGAATGAAAGAGAAAACAAGCCTTTGGCCTTATCTGTGGCTGACTTAATTACCTGTTTGTGGTTGTGTAGCATATTTTTCTCTCCACTGAACTTTTCCAGAAACAGAGAGAAAGAAGAAACAGAATCGGATTCTCTTTTGGGGCCCTGGGGAAGGAGTGCAAAACAGGCCATCTAGGGACCTTTTTTCCTATTAACCAGGGTAAAAATAAATAAATAAAAGACTCAAAGTAATTGCAACACAAGCAAATAGCATAGCTGGTTAGCCAAAAAAAGAAAAAGTCAGCACTGATTTACAACAATCTAATGCTGTTAGGTCATTTGTTTTAATTTTATTTAATTGCTAATTGCAGTTTTGCAAATAGCAGATTGCTTTGTTGAGGGATAAAGGGGCCAGCCCACAGTGTGGGCTTCCCTTAAGGTGAAGATACCTCAGATCTGCCAAGATTTTGTTCCACGTGCTAAATAAGCCCATATCCCCCAGTACTTCTAAATATATCCATGCATTGTTAATAAAAGGTTATAACCCTGGAATTTCCCCCAGTTTAGTTAGGACACTGGGCTTGATGGCTGTTTTAAGGAAGAGGAGAAAACAAATTTTCTGAAAGAATTTAAAGTGCAAACGGACTGTAATTTAGAGCCTCAGAATTGTAACAATTTAATTAGCCTAGTTGGTTATGTTTTCCTAAGCAAATCACTCAAACCAACTGGCTGATGATGTCACAGTGAACAGAGTATTACACACTACATTCAACAAAAATCCTTTAAGATTTCATCCCATTTGTGAGAAACAGGATCTTTCCTCATATTGGTCACAAATCCTGAAGAGTATTGCCATGTGTTCATAAAATGTTTAAGACCAGTAGTTAAGTGTGCTTGCAGAGCTATAAAAATCACAACCAATTCACTTCTGAGCACAAGTTATTGGCCTAATTTTCAAAATGCGCTAAAACGTTTGAAGCATCTGAGGCTGCAATATCTTTCTCTGACATGGCTAGATAGATAAGCAATATGCTAAACAAGCAAGGTAGGATTTCTCATCATCCCAGACAGGAAACAACAGGAAAACATGCTGTTAAATGCTAACTTAAGGTAGATTAAAATTTTAGACATTTAATCACAGCGGTATGTGGAGGAAGTGGTCCATTCTGTTCCTGATGCATTTAGAAAAGTTTTGTGCATTAAGAGAGCTGTGAAAATGCTTCCCTTTGCTTATTGCCTTAAACTTTCATTTCATCAGCCAGAGAAAACCACAAAGGCAAAGGATCACATGGTAAGTAACCTGACTAAAGACAATCAGTGTGCCTGGTAACCTCTTTCCTACAGGTCTCAGATGGGCAGTTCTCATCCCACAGTGAGCGCACGTTTCCTTTCATGTCCAAAAAAACTGTTTGTCCCAAAGACAAAATTAACTGGTGTCCAAGTTCCTAGCAAATGGAAGCTCCTAATAGGGGACAGCTAACTCACTGCAATTTCTGCCCTAACACATGCTGCATACAAGATCCTGGGTGAGCCCTTGAATACCGCCCCCCTTACCTGTTTTCCCAGGGCACTGGGATCTCCTTTCCAGAGTCCTGCGCTGCTGCTGGTACTGGGGGAAAGAAGAACAAGGCTGAGTTTGTTCTGCAAAGGTAATCCGCACCTTTATTACTCGTGCATAACACACCAAGCCCTCGCATCAGTTCTGGGGCTGCTCCAGCGCTCCCACCTTGCTGGGGGTTTGTGCCCTAGCAGGCCCACTCCCATGGTGCGGGTGGGTTTCTCCAGCTTCCCTCCCCACCCTTCTGGGATGCCCGCTGGGGTGCCCCTATTCCACCAGCTCCACATCCCTGGGGGCAGGAAAGAAAACACGTGCCTGAATCCCTTCTCTGCCTCCTTCTCCTGCTCTTCATGCCCTGGGCTGAAGGGGAAGAGGAAGGCGTGGTGCCAGAGGAGACCTGGCGCTGCCCTTCGGGGGGCTCTCGGGACGTGCTGCCCGGGCAAGAGGAGATGGGCACGGGGGGACCTGGCTAGCACCCTGGTATGCGGCCGGGGGGGGCCCAGCGCGCGGCGGGCATCCGCGCCTCTCACCTGGGCAGGTCCGGGGGCGCGGCGGGCGGGCGCGGCGGGCGGCCCCGGCCCCGGCCCCGGCCCCGGCCCCGGCCTCACCTTGCGGGATCCAGAGGCAGGAGAGTGAGACATAGAGGAGCACGCGGGACGCCATCCAGCCGTTCCCAGGCGCAGGCTGCAGTGTCTGCCCGCCGGGCGCAGGTGGCTGAGGCGAGGAGAGGCGCTGAGCTCCGCCTGCCCCTGCCCCTGCCCCTGCCCGCGCCCGGGGGCGGGGGAGGAGGCGGCCCCCGGCCTGCCAGCAGCGGGGCCTCCTCCCATCTTTTCCCCCCTCTGGAAAACCCTGTTGCTTTTTGGAGCCCAAAGACGCCCCCTTGAAGGGACTCTGCTACTCCCCTGCTTTGTGCCTTCTCATCAAAAACGAGGGTTGATGGGGACCTCAGGAAGGCTTCTAGTCCAACCCCCCTGCTCCAAGCAAGACCATCCCCAACTGCATCATCCCAGCCAAGGCTTCAATTTGCCTGGTCCAAGCATGGAGATTTCACAGCCATTGGCAATATGCACCCCCTGCAAAAAGGTGCCGCTGAGACTGCTGGCGGTCTGCAATCACTGCAGGCCACCATGGACACTGCCAATGGCATCTGTGGGTGGTCACCGACCACTGATCGGCCCTTGCCACCCCACCACTGACAGCACCGCGGCTGCCTGTGGGAGCTCCCCACTTATCCTGCCACCACCACCTGCGGGACCTTACTGTGCCCCCCAGCCTCCAGAGGCATGAGGCATTCATGTTCACAGCCACTCTGAGTAACCTGTTTCAGTGCTTTGCTAGTCCCAAGGGAAGAGCCTGGACCACTAGTCTGAGCACTCCTAGAGGCTCTCTGGCTATTATTGTGCCTTGGGCTGGTGAACCATGCAATAAATGTAGACGGGCCGCATGCACAACATACTTATGACATGATAAAAACAACTGTCCCGGCTCTAAAAAGAGCCAGCCAGCTGCAAAGTGAGGGCTTGACAAGGTGTAGCACTTCTAGAGCTGGTTTCTACCTGGCTTCCCTGTGCAAAGGCTTGGTTTCTTTTCAGAGTTTACAGAAGTAGGGGGAAAAAGGGTCTCAGGCTAAGGGAAAAAGGAAGACGACTATGAGGTGACTCTAGGCACATGGTTTCTGCAGCTGAACTTTTCTTTCAGCTTACTCCAATGCTTGTTTGTCTCACACTGGGAAATTCTCATTGGCAGGAAACAATGAAGGAGGCTGGCAGTTCTGACAGTGAGCCCTGCTCTCCTCTCCCACACCCTATATGAGGGGATAAGGATACAAAATGTTGCCCTTGTCAATAACTAAATACAAGTACCAGCCACAGCTGTTGGGCGTTTTAAAGGCATCAGTTACCACAAGCTTCAAGGGAATTGCTTGCTTATGCTGAGTAGCCAGCAAGCAGTGCTAGTGGCTAATGGAAGCATTTGCCATAGCTGGCATCTGTATAAAAGGGGACCACTGACATAGGTTTTGGAGCTGCAAATCAATCATTGAATAGAATTTAATTCTCTTTTGCTCATGTGAAAAGGACCAACACTAAGAGTACAGGCTTCTGGACTAACTGATATGGTTGATTTCTACAACCTCTGACAACCCTTCTCTTTTCTTGTAAACTCACACTCTGGTTGCCACTCTGAAGAAATCCTTCTTGTACCTGCTTTCCCTTCACTCCTACCTGTTACTTCTTTCTTCCCCTCTAGTTCTCTCCGTTTGTTCTTCCATCTCTACCATTCCTCCTCCTTCCCCCTCAAATCTCCCTTCTTTTCTATCCTTTCCCTCCCCCTTTTCCCATCGGCTGCCTCCTTCCTCTCCCTCATTCTTCTGGTTTGCATATCTTATAACACAAGCTTTAGAAGCTGCCAGTACCAGGTGAGAAACTATCTTGGATGAAAAGAGGTCTTTTCTGACTGCTTTGGGAAGTCTGTTAACAGTAAGTCATTAAAAAGATCTCTTTTCTCCCTTTGTAATTTGTCCCTGTGGATTGTGTTTCTCGCTGTACAAATGTTTCATTTCTACTGAAATGATGGAAAATAAATGATGTTTTCACCAAGAATTCTGTCCCTTTGTAAACTGTGGGGAGAGTGAAAGTGTGAGAGATGGATAGAAAAAGTTCTTCTCTTTAACTTCTCTGTTGTTATATCCAAATAATCTCGAACAGATTTGTTTTTAAGGCAGCATGCATTGACTTTGGTCCAGAGCAGAACTTCAAATGCACCAAATACTTTCCCTGAGCCACCAGAAATGCTGCTTTGAAATCTATTGAAAATAACAGCAGCTGTGAAAGCATTAGAATCCAGTTTATACCTACAAAATAAATAGTATAATCTTTTTTTGTAATCACCTATACAGTAAAAAGGTTTTTCTTCACCTGAAGATACTTGTTAGCATAAAACAATGGCTGGCAACCTTTTCAGGCTGTAGACCAGAATGACCCAGCTCAGGGAAGAGGCAGGTGCAAAAGTGGGTGCTAGGACCCAGCTGCTGCTGCTGTATCTCCCCACTGAGGCATGGTAGAAGAACCTGCTGCCAAAGCCCCATATCTGTGGCCCAGATCCAGCAGCTCCATGGGCTGAATTCAACCACAGGCCATTGTTTGCCAACCCCTCACCTAAAACAATTGCATCTTTTAATATTTTTTTCTCAAAGTTCAGCAAACTACTAACAACCTCTAGAACTGGTCCATATAGGTGTGTTTTGGAATATGTTATACTTATGCTATCAGGAATGAATTTGTGACTGAAACTAACAGGGAAAAAAATACTGCATCATATCAGTCATATGTGAAATAACAGAACCTTCAGGACTATCACAAAGACTACTGGATTGGAAACATGCTGTTTTGGAGAGAGGTGGGTGGATTTGGGTGATCTGTATATGGACTTTGTGCTTATGCACAAAGAAACATGAAAACTATCATACTACAACAGACTAGTTGTCCAGTAAGTCTATTGTCCTGTCTCTGATGTGTTCTTCATCAGATGGTCCAGGGAAGGTCTAAAATCTCCACAAGTACCTAATTCTGTAATGAAGGAAGGACATAATTTCTGACTTTACCTGGCCAAAGTATCCCTTGAAATATGTTAACAATTTTTTTATTTAAAGTATGTATACCTAATGCTGTTACTAAAGCTTTACTGTTATAGTATCCAAAGCAAGGAATTCTACAGAGTAGTTGTACTTTTTTGTATAATGCGTATTATATAGTTTTACATTATGTAAAAAATATCCCCACCACCTTTATCCCTTTCCTTTAATTTTAAAGTGCCTTCATTTTTGTTCATTATAGGACATGATAAAGCCAGTTGGTTCACTAAACTGAACCTCTCTCTACATTTGTTTTATGATATATATATAAGGGAGCCAGGAATGATTATGCATGGATAGCTTGAAAGAAGATATGCATGTGCTCACTGATGCTGGGGGTGGTACAAGAAGACAAGGGAATTATATTGTGGAGAAATCTCTACTTGGAGCAGATTTTAAGGATGACTTCTGGGAAGGTCTGAATGCATTTTATCTTTGTCTATACTTACATTTAAGACATGTTCAGCTACTTCCATTGTTGACACTTGACGTCAGCACTGGATAATATTTGCCATAGTGCCCTCAAAGGCTTTCCTGTTTTATAGTTGAATCATAACATAGAGGGGATAGATTTATTGAGGATTAATCTTCCAATAACTTGGTGGGTGGCATCTTGATACATTCAATAAATTGGAAACAAGGTAACATACCTCCCTATATAATAATATTGTCAAGTTTATAAACTGTTTTTGAGCTATGAATAATATATTCAAATTTAAATTGGAATATAATGGAGTAGGAAGCCACAGTGACTTTTCTTTATGTCTGTTGGTATGTAAAAAAATAGAGAGAACTCCTTTGGAGACTTTAAATTCCACCTAGTCTGAAAGGGTTGAAGGAATCTCCTTCCCATGGTGTCTTAAGGCTCCAGGGGTAAAAGTTGTCCCTAGACTAGTGGTTTTCAGCCTTTTTAGACTTGAGAAAACCCCTTCATAGTTTCAAGGCACTGCTCAATAGACTCGGAAAATGCCAGTTCTTAGTTTTCACTCATGTTTTGACTACAAAGAAATAACAGAGCAAGTCTTCTATTACAAAGAACTCAGAAAAACCCAGAGTTTTCAAATAGACCACAACAGGTCAGAATATTTTCAGTGCTATGGATTTCTATCTTGTAAATCATGTTTTCACACTTAACAGTACTAATATTGCTTGGCATTCAGGGCTACAGACCCTGGTTGAGAATTATTGGCCTAGACAAAGGTTCAGGACACACCAGAGCCAAGTGGGAGCTGATTGTAATTTAACTAGTACATAGGCAGTAGTGCACCTCTGCAGAGAGAGAAAGTGATTGCTTTCCTAATACGCTGTACTCCTAGCTATCAGCGGTAGGGAGAACAAGATGCCACAGTCATGATTTCCTGTATGGAAGAAAAAAATGTATGCATTTTGTATTCAAATGATCTATAAGCAGTTTGTCTTACACAGTAGATTATGTAGAGCTCATCTATTGATTCATACATGAACTCTAGCTCATTCCTTGAGAGCACCAACATCCTCTGTACTTAACTGAGGTAGGGTACCCATCAAAAATTAGTAAGTGATAATGTAACTAAGGATTGTATCATCATGCATATTCAAGTAAAGTAGCTTCAGTTAAACTTGCATAGCTATCCTTCACTTTGTCATTATATACATTTTGAGTGTTAACATTCAACCTAAACAGTCATTTAACATAGTTTGCATGTTAAATTTCCTTTCATAAATTCTTCAACAGAAATCTGAAGAAGAATAGAAAAAAGGAGTGAAAGGGACCTCAAGAGGTCATCTGACCCCCTGCTTAAATCAGGATCATCTTTGTCTAAACAACCTGAAACAAATTTTTGTCTAAACTGCCCTTAAAAACTCAGCGATAGAGATTCTACAACCTCTCTAGGTAATTTGTTCCAGCACTAAATCACTTCTACAGTTGGAAAAGTCTCCTTTATATCCAATCTAAATTTCCCTTGATGCAATTTAAGTCCCTTACTTCATCCCTGACAAGGGAAACAAGCAGAATGCAGCAGGGTCTACCTGCACACGCATGTACCACTACCGCTGTTGGCAAGAAGATGGTGTAAGAGTCCACTGTGTAACCTGTGAGAGCTCTCCCACATCAGGGGATCTTAGCCTTGTAAGTCTTGAGTCCTGAGATATTTGTTAGTTATATTAAAACTGCAGCTCCTAGAGAGAGGATTTTACACAAGAATCTTAACTTTCATGCATGTGTTTGCTGTCCTTTTGGTATTTTGCTAATCCCAAGCATTCAAATCTCTTCAGTCAGCACCCTTTCTTCCCTACATTTACTACTAAGATTGGCCTACATTTGCATAAAACAAAAAAAAAGGGGGGGCATTTTTATTTGGCTCCTAGTGTAGAAGTTCTTCTTCTTTGTATATACAAACCTTAAATGGAAGTTGAGATTGCCTGTAATCACCTGAGCATCTGGGTCTTTAAAAAAAATGGAGACTCTCAATCAAATTGTGAGCTGACAATACTCCTATGGATTGCAGAGAGATGCTTAGAAGCATGATTTCCTATACTCTAAAGAAAAGGGTTAAAACCTAAGAAGAAAATTTAAAAAATCCAAAAAAACCCCCGACCAAACAAAACATCCCAGAACAAAATAAAACCAGAACCTTCTAAATGTATTTTACAGAAGTGTGAGGGTGATGTTGTAGCCATGATGGCCATAAGAACTGTCATTTATTGGGTCCGACCAGTTGTCCCTCTAGCCCAGCATCCTGTCATGCACAGGCAGAGAGTAGATGCTGAAAGGGAGAATAAACTAGGTACAACCAGGGTTTTGGTGTTTTGGGGGGATTTTGGAGGGGGGGGGGGTTTGCACTGTTCCTCTCTCACTTGCAGCCTCCAGCATTTAAAGACTAGGAAGTTCTAATTCAGGAACTACCTTGTACACTAGCTACTTATACACCTTTCTTCCAAAAAATTGTCCCATCCCTTTTTGAATCTGGCTAAACTGTCAAGTTCTGCAACATCTGATACCAATGTGTTCCACACTTAAATTATATTCTTTGTGAAATGAGGTCTACCCTTTAATTACACACTGTTAGTTTTACATTTACTGCCTTCTAGTTTCATTTTGTGACCCTTAGTTCGTGTCTTATGAAAGAGAGTAAATAATAAATCCCTATCTACTTTCTCTTTGCCATTTAATATGTTTTAAACCATCTTCCTCGCTCAAGTGTCTCTCTTTCAAAATTGAAGAAGCCTGGCCTCTTTCGTTTCTCCTCATGTGGAAATACTTTTGTACCATTCATAAGCCTTGCCCTTCAGTAACGCAAAAAATTATAGTCCAGAAATGAGGACAGAGGCAAAGATGTTTTAGAGTGTTCTCTCTTTTTTTTTTTTTTATTGGCCCATATATGTAGTTTATCCTGAAATGTACCCAGTTGGTCCCATAACAGGTATCACCCTAACAAATCCTTCTCTTTTGCATAAATGTAGTTCTACACACATATGTATATTTGCTTATGTGTAAAGTATGTGTTTATATTTGTATGTATATGTGTATTATATAGGATATTAAATATGCATAATATAATTAAAATTATGTGTGTGTGTTCTATATTATATTAAATACGTCATTATATTAATATATAATTGTGTGTATATGTATGTCTGTGCATATATGGATGTATATATATGCACATGTGTATATATGTTTGCAAGTGTGATTTTATTTTATTAAATATGAATCAGATTATATATAATTACATTATGTATATGTGTTATACATGTACGTGTGTATGCATGTTTGTGTGATTTATATATATTAAATATAAATCATTACTTATGTTAATGATATATAATTACATTTCATATATTCGTGTATATATTTATGTGTATGTGTGTGATTTGTATATATTATATTAAATATAAATCATTAATTATATATAGTTACATTATGTATACGTGTACATATGCATGTGTATATATTTCTGTGCATGTATGTGTATATATGATTGTGTACATGGGTTATTTATGTGTATCATATCAATCATATATACATGATACATATAATTAATATGATTAATATTGACTATAATGCAGGTAAATAATATGCACACACATACACGATATATATATTTGTGTGCATGTGTTATTGATGTGCACCCTATGCAATATAAATTTAATTAACCATATATATCATAGGTATATATGTTTGTGTGAATGCTATTGATACATGAAATATAAATCACATTAATTATGTGTTGTGTGTCCATATGTGCGTGCTATTTATATATTTCATTTGAAATATAAACTCTATATATCACCTTTTTATTATAAACCCCACTAATCATATTAAATCATGTTAGTGACAGCCTAATAAAACCCATCCACGACACGTATTAGCCCCCCTCGAGGCGCACGCTGGCCTCCGCGGCTGCTCCGGAGTTCGGCGGCCCGGACGAAGCCCCGCGGAGCCGGGCTCCTGCTGGCCGCCGCGCCGCGCCGGGGCGGGCCAGGAGGGCGGAGGCAGGTGCCCGCTGGCGCCGCTCCCCCTGGTGCCGGCCGCCTCCCCCGCGGCCCAGGAGCGGCAGGAGCCGGGAGCAGGGCGCGGGCGCGGCGGCCGTGGGCATGGAGCGCAAGGTGGCCCGAGAGTTCCGGCACAAGGTAAGGGCCGGGCCGGGCCTGCCAGGGCGCCCCGCGGAGCACGGCTTTGCCTCGGCGCTGCCTGGTGCGAGGGAAGGCCCTTTCCGCCTTGCACCTGGCCCTGCCATGAACTGCCCGGCAGGTGAGCTGCGAGCCAGGCGCCGACAAGCCCCCAGCATCCTCCTCCCAAAGAAGGGCAGGCGTTTAAACTGCCCTCGGGCAGACCAGAAATTGTAAAGAGAAGCCAAAAGAAGACTGGGGATGGGGGAAGCATCCCTTGGGGTGCGTAAGGGGGAAGAGCTGCCCTTAGTGAACAAAAGCTGCTTTGTTTTGCGGGGAAGGGAAAGAGAAGCAGTCGTAGCAGCCAGCTCTCAAAAGGGGAAGAGAAAAGCGAGGCCCAAAGTCCATGGCCCGGCCATCTGCAGGAGAGCGGCATGAAAGGGCAATGTTCAAAAGGGATTCGGATCCGCCTTGACATGTTGTGCGGGCAATGGTGCGTGCAGCCAACAGCAGCAGATGCTCTCGAGAAAGCTAGCTGGGCACTTGGGGCGACAGATCACTTTGTCCCCGACCCAAGCAAAGCCTCCGCGAGAGCCGTTTGTTACTTGGTGTGCAGCCGCTTTTGGAAAATAAAGGCTATCTTCTAGTAAACAAGTTCAGCCTGAAGCCTCTGCCAAAAAAGACTCTTTCTCAAGTTTCGAGTTGAGATTTTTCTTTTTCCTCAACCTTCCTTCAAGATCTTCTCTACTAGGCAACTTGGGGTTTTTTTGTTGTTTTTTTTACCCAGCTTCTGATGAGACCATAATAAAAACATACAGATACATCCAGTTAAGCATAAACGTGTCCTAAAAGCTTTTAGAAGCAATATCTTAAAATGAGGTAGAGGGACAAAGAAGAAACCTTTATGGAGAAACAACTCCGACAACATAAAATGAAGACTGGATATGTTTTGCAATTGAAATTTACAGCTGACTATGGTTGTCCAATAAAAATTTCCACGTCACTAACTGACGTGCGCTTATCACAGGGCTGGGTTAGGTTTAGGTAGAGCCTGAACTTCTGAGTCAATAATTACCATCTTGGGTCTTTTACCCTATTCTCTTTCATGTTATGTATCATTTATGAATAATCTTGGGCATGAAAGTAAGAGCAATGCATGTGCAAGTAAATATTACCTTTTATTAGGAATTCAGGATCCAGCCCTTTGCTTAAATCGGCCTACAACACCAACATATTAGTCTGCTCGTTAGTTCAGAATTTTGTATGTTTACTCTTTTGAGGTACTGTAATAAAAATATCCAGCCATAGCCTCTGACTTTCTTATCTGTTTTATGCAATTTATATTTGATTGTTGTAATTTTATTATTTTCTCCCTTTCTGCCAGGCAGAAGTTATAACAATTACTTGCATTTCCCTCTATGTTCCTAGGAAACCAAAAGGTCCATACAGTATCTTGAAAGCTGGCATATCTGGGCTGTTGCTTTAATTATATACCATTTCAATTACAAATGTTATATTACGGAGTTCAGACACTGTTCCCATGTTTTTGTTCTATTGAAGAAACAAATGCATGCCAAATTACTCTAGATGGTTGTGTTTTGGGGTTTAATCATTATTATTACTGGAAATTAAAAATAAATTTGCAATGAAATTAACTGTCTTATTAAACATTCTCAGGCACTCTTGTATTTACTTATTAGCATTCTACAATTCAGTTACACAACCATTATAAAGGTGTCCTTAAATGAATATGTGCCATTTCTGTATCTGTTGCATTTATTTTGAATCTATATAAATAGTGTTTTATTTTCTAACGAAAATATCTACATTTATTTTTCATGTCATTCTCTCTAACTGGTGTAAGGTGATATATCTCTTGAGACGCACAATACTGTAACTCTTGACCCTTTGGGTAAGAGCCCACATATCCTTGTAGTTCTAACTGACTTGGGTTAAGTAACCAGGCTATATATTATTTGTACAAAGTCTCCTTAAAATTTATTAATTTTCCAATCTAGGTATTTTTTCATAGTGTGAAATTGAGATGTTGTAACGGCTTGTTCATCTTAGGCTTAAAATATAGTTAATGAAGTTAAGGAAAGAACAAATCTTGCATTTATGATGTGTGTTCATACTTACATGTAGTATCCTTTGTCTCCACATCTGTTTATTCATAATGCATTTGGATATTAAACCTATATTGACTGCAGAGATAGAAACAGGAACTATTAGATTGAACTAAACCAGTGGTCAGGTATTCTGTTTCTGATAATAGCCAGTACCAGAATCTTTTAAGGAAGGGGAAAGAAACTGCAACTGTAGTAAAACTTGTCATAAACCTGTCCATAACAGCACCTAACATTTTCCAGAGGCTACCTCACACCCTGAAATAGGAGTAGTTTATATTCTTTTTATATTTTTGTCTCCTCTGTAACTCTGGATGTTCTCTGTAGTCAGATAAATGTGTCCTTAATTAAAATCTTCCAAACTTTTGTCTCCAGTGTCTTGTGGTAGAGTAGTGATTCTCAACTAGTGTCGTAGCACCCTAGGGTGCCTTGGAATCCTTTCAAGGGTGCCCCAAGGTTCCACTCAACGTTAGTACTATACAAACATAATTCACAAAATAAAACCAGAGTTTTTAAATAGGAATTCATAATGTTAAAAACATTCTGACCTGCTGTAGTCTTTCTTAGCTCTTTGCAGCAGACAGCCTGCTCCATTATTTCTCTGTAGTCAAAAAACAAGTGAAAACTAGAAGTTGGAATTGTCTAAGGGGTGCCTTGAGTCTAAAAAGGTTGAGAGCCGATGTGGTAGAGAATTCCTCAAATTAACTATGCAATGTGAAAATAGTATTGCCTTTTATCAGCTTGAAATCTTCTCTTCAAGTTCATGGAATGTTACCTGGGCCTCAAATTATGAGGAAGTAAAAATCGGAGCACCCCACTCATTTTGCTGGCCATTATTTTCTACATTTCTATCCTAAATCTCTCTAAATCAAGCTGACAGTTCTAATCTGTCCAGTCTCTCTTCATGTGGAAGTTTTTCCATGCCTTAAATTTCATCATCTGAATACCTTCTCTATTGTTAATACCGTTTTGAGGTAGGGTAACCATAACTGAACACAGCATTGTAGGTGAAATAATGTATTTGCCTTGAACAATAACAATAACATTTTAATATGGCTCCATCTTGTTCCTTATGCATCTTAATATTGTTTCTCTGCTGAACATTTTTATTGCAGTCGGGCTCAGTATTTAACTGAGCTAATTTTTATGTTGATAAATGCCCTAAACCAGTGGCTCTCAACCTTTTTAGAGTCCAAGACACCCCTCCCTTGACTCGAGACACCCTTCCATAACTTTTGTGAATTGAGCAGCAGCATCCCATTTCTAGAACCAATTGATTTATTATTGTGCTTGCCTCCTTGCAGAGGGGCTAGGCTGTAAGGGGTGGGGAACAGCCAGGCAGGAAGAGCCTGAGTCTGCCCCTATTAGCTTATCTAATCATACCTGCAGCCTGAGCCTTCCCGTACTTGCTTATCTTCCTGCCAATTGGTGGGGGGGTCAGACTAGATGGCCTGCTCTAGGCCCCTTCTGACCCTAGGTACTATGATACTATGATACTATCTCCTCTCATTTCCTGGGACACCCTTCAAAGGATCTTAAGTCACCCTGGCTGAGAATCACTGTCATAAACCAATGATGTGCAATATTCCTTTGTCTCAATGGTGTCTTCTTTGGCATTTAAAAGCAACCCATGATTTACCATGTGTGCCCCAGGTAAATCATGTGTTATGTGTGCCCACCCTCCACCCCCCGCAGATAAGTCTATGGGGAGGGAACAGGGCAGTTGTGGGGGCACAGATCGAGGCAGAGGGAGAAAAAATTATTTGGGGGCAAGCCTCCCATGCACATCTGTGAGGGAAGGTGCTATTGTGGGGTGGGGGGGAAGGCAGAGCAGATCTATCCTTACTTTCTCATTCACCATTCGTCCCTCACCCCAGCTGTGCAGGGCCTGCCCCTGCTCTAGCCCCCTTCCCTCCCTCTTTCACTGCTGCTGCAGCTGCCAGTGCTGCCTAGCATTTGGGGGGACCATGTGCCCCCCCATATATGCACACTGGGCTTTGCACCCCATGCCCAGCTTCAGCTGGCCCAGGAGCAGCCCAACGCCACGTGCATCCAGCCACTGGGATGAGCCTCATCCCTTGCCCGCCCAGCAGTGGGACTTGAATGGTGTTGGGCTGCTCCTGGGCAGGCTGTAGCTGGGCTCGGGGAGCAAAGCCTAGCCCACAACTGCAGCTGCCTCCACCTCACACAGATGGGGGGGTGGAACACATGGACCCCAAAGCCTCCATTGGGTGCACATAGTGGCAGGAACCACCTTGCACTGCTGGATGAGTCACCCAGGCTCAATACTCCCACCACCTGCCTGGTTGGCTGGGGCCCCACTCAACTTACCCTTGTGTCTGCCTCTGCAGCACTGTCCCTGACTGTGGAGGTCTTGATCTGGCCTCCACCCCTTCCAGCCCCCATAGACTGACCTGCTGGGCTAGGGGTTGGACATTTGCATGCATGCATATGCACTCAGTCACCCGCCCCAGGCTTGGATCAATTTCAAGAGGCTCTGAGATCTACCAGTCAGTACTGGTCCACTGGTTGGCAACCACTGAGTTAGAGCCATCTGGGTCATGTGGTAAGGTGGGCTTGCTTGGAAAATGCAAATTTTAATACAGCTAAATATAAGAAAGGTAAAACAAGGAACCAAGAATGTAAATCACATTTCCAAACTTAATCTTTAGCATAATCCTTAATACAGGGTTATATTTTACAAAGCACTGACTTAGAAAAGGAATTAGGGGTTAGAATACATAAACAACTGAATGTGTCTGGGCAGTGTCCAAGAGAGTGCATGTGATCTTTGGTTGCATCTGCAAGAGACTTGTCTAATAGAACTAGGAGGTGTCAGTGGCAGCGTGTACAAGGTGATATATCAAGAAGCATGGTAAATTAGTCTGCCCTGAACTAAGAGCAACTGTGGCCAACTGGATACTAGTAGCAGTCTGTCTAGTTTAAAGCCAACTAGGCCTCCTTACACTGTGCTGAAGATGGTTCTGTAACTCCACTGTAAGCATGCCCATAGTAACATTGTGGCTGGAATACTCTTTCTAAAGTCCCTACCATACATTACCTATGTTATGCAATTAATTGGTTAATCATGCAATTAGTTTAGACCAGACACATGTACAAAGTAATTATCATGCAATTAACTGGTGAGTCATGCAATAAATTTAGACTGGCCACATTTATCACACCATCAAAATATCCATCCAGCTATTAAAAGATCCACCCAGCTGCAAAGTTAGTGCTTGAAAATATGTAGCAAGTTTATAGCTGGTTTCTATCCAATATTAATTTGAATATGTGGTAGGGCGTTAAACACTGCCCATTCTTGAAAAGAATATTGACATTTTATGATAAAAAATGGATCTGAGGTCTAGAAAATCTGCTTTATAGTGAGACTTTAAAGGAGGCTTGCTGGTTTAGTTTCGCAAGAGAAAATGAGGAGGTAACATGATCAGTCTGTAAGTTCTTATACAAGAAAGATATTTTGACAATAAAAGGTTCTTTAATTTAGCAGATGAAGGCAAGGCATAACAAAATCCATTGCATGAAAGTTTGTGCTTCACACTGTCTAAAGACGGACATTGGATTTCTTCTGGGGCAAAGCCTTTCATCCTGGAATCCACTGTCATGCATTAAGTACATGTAAAGTATCCAAATTAACACTTTGGGCTGAGGCAATAGTGGCTAATTCTAGTTAACTGGTATTCAAGCTTCAATTGTAAAGACCATTTTTTCCCTCCTTCCCACAACATTCACTTGTTTTAATGTGAGTCAAACCTGGGACAGTGAGCTCAGGATTAAACACAATGTCTGTTTTTAGCTTTTCAGACTACAGGCAAGAAACAGGTGTTTAGCAGAGGGAGTAAAAACCTGTTAATTTGTATGATAGTTTATTCATCATGGGAACTGCTTTCAATCAAGATTGGCTGTCTTTCTGAAAGAGGTGCTATAACTTGGCCAGGTTGATCGTAGCAGCAGAGTTTTGGCTTGTTTGACAAACCAAAAAAGGATGAGGTTGCAGTAGTTAGGCCATACAATTACTAGGGCCTGGATAATAGGTTTAGCAGCGTGCACAGAGGGGACAGGATGGATGTTGTGGAAGAAGAAACAGCAAGATTTATACTATGTACACTTCCCACTGCTGAAAATTGTGAGGAACAGTGGGCATGCCATTGTAAGGCCTTAAATAGGCCTATGGCTGCTAGACTCCCAAGCCACACAGCAGATTGAGAAAAAATGTACCATTTTTTCGGGGTCACACAGGAGAGAGCAAGTTGAGTTCTGGCTCTTAAGTCTCCTGAAGGATGTGTCGGTGTGTTTTGAATACCTTTCAGAAGAGGGCTTACATTATAACATGACAGTTGCTGACTGTAAGTTCCTACACAAGGGGAGTATTTGACAATCAAAGGTTCTTTAATGTAGCAGATGAAGGCATGACAAAATCCAGTGTGTGAAAACTGGTGTTAGATGCTTTCAGGCTACAAACAGAGTATATTTGTTTCCTAACACCTGACCTGCAAGTAGCAGTTGGGTCCTCTGGGCCAGGATGGATATTGTGTAACACTAGTAAAACCAGTCTGGTTGTATGAGTGTAGTGCAATGGTAAATTTGGCACCATCTGTATTATTTTGAGTTTCCATCATGTATAATTAAGCTGAATCAAAAAGTTTATGAGTACAAGCATATGGTTTCATTTTTATGCACGCTTTGTCTCCGAAATTCATAGTTGCAGAGTGCTTATTAGTATGGTTTAATCGAGCAATATTACCTGGTGCATAATTAAAACTTAGAAATGATATATTATAAAAAAAAGAAAAAGAAATACTATAAAAGTATCTTCTTGGAGAGAGTCATAGGAAAGTACATATAAAAGGAGAGCAAGAAGTAGCATACAATATGGTATGAAACATTTAATAAATTTAGGATGTGACATCAGTGTTGTGAGCCTAAAATAAAAATTGTTTAAATATACAAATTTGTCATTGGACTTTGTTACAGTAATTTTAGCCTGTAGATTAGACATAAATTGTTTGCCCAAACATTAAGTTTATCTAAAAGCAAAACTGGTGGGATGTTTTAAAAGTCTATAGGTTTTATGGGTCTTGAAGATAGACTCTGGCTCATGGTGTATCTAAACTCTGTACTTTTAAAGTTTATTTTAGTTCAGCTAGCAAAATGAAAGCCTTGTAATCTGATGCTAGTTTAAGTGAATGCCCTATTGCAGAAGGAGGAAAGAATGAATAGCAAGCAGCAAGCTCTGTCAGAATACTAAAACTAGGAGGAAGAATCTAGTCCAGCAGGGGAGTTCATGTAACTGTGTAAGAGATGCTGAAATCAGTAGTCGAAAGCCTCTAATCAAAAAGTATAATTGTCTTGTGACGTTTTTGGTTGGGAAAGCATGTGTTATATTAATGAATGGCCGAAAAGGTTTCTGAAAATATTTATTCAGCAGTACAGTCATTATCAGGTAAGATAAGAATGTGATGTTATAGTATAGTTTTGGAAAATTAGTATTAAAAAATCTGTGATAGCAGGAATTTGATCTGGTGGTCAGTATTGTAGCATTAATAAATTTCAAATGCAAAGATCCTATTTAGGTATGAAAAGCGTTTTTCCCATATAATATACTGTCCTTTGCTCAGGAATTTGGGACTATGCTCTGACTATTTGATAACAGACTTAAAATGATACAATTGTATTTTCAGGTTGACTTCCTCATTGACAATGAAGCAGAGAAGGATTATCTTTACGATGTGCTGCGGATGTACCACCAGTAAGTTCTAACTTCTACTTTTCAAAGCTGCTATAGCACCACTGCATCGTTTATTTAAAGATGAAACAGTCAAAAATGTAATTAAACAGTAAATCTAAGGATAGTCAATAGAAAATTAGCTGAAGTACTACTACTTAGTTTTATTTAACAAAGTCCTTTAGGTTTATGATTTAACACACAAATAAATGGATATTTAAGTTTGAGCATAGCATTAGGATTAGTTTTCCTTGGAGACTTACAGAGTATAAAACTAATGAAAACTTCATGGATCTATAAAGTGAAAAAATCATGTACATAATAGGCCCATAATAGGCTATTAGAAAAAAACCTGTAGTATGCCTGGAAATAGTAATGATTTTACTGGCATTGTTTAACTAGTCAGCTTGCTTGATATGTTTGATTCTTCATTCTTACAGAATTCTCCACTTTAGGAAAGGTACTCTATTTACTCAAATCTATGATGTTCCCCTTTCTCCTCCTCCTCCCCCCCAACAACAAGGAGGGGGCAGTGAGGGGAAGAGCCACTTGTCTTAGATTCGAGTATTGGCCTGGGGCAAGCCACTGCTTAGGTCCCAGCACTGGGCATGGAGATGAAGCCAGAGTAGAGCTGCCACCTGCCTTGGACCCAGGTGGCTTGTGTGGACGGGGCACACAGAAGGATGTCCAGGGGGTGGGGAATGTACAGGAGACCCACAGTGTGAAGCTTGGTGGGGAGTGTAGGGAAAACCACCCAGCCTGCCCCCACCCGCTACTTACCTCTGGCTTGGCTGGGCCTGGGGGCTGCCACCACTGTTTCTGCCTAGTGGGCTGGGCTAGGTTCAAAGCCAGGGCTACCACTGCTCACTGCCTACAAGCTGAAGCCAGAACTGGACCAAGAGCTGTGCAGAGTAAGTGGTGAGGGCAGGGGAGTAGATGGGGGCAGGGACAGGTGGCACATGAACAGGCACAGAAACAGGGGGAGGAAGGAAAATGGGGACAGACGGTAGGGGACCAGGGACAGGCACTGGCAGGCAAGGGGTGGGGTAGGCAGGCGGTGGGGGGCAAATGAAGGGGGCAAGCACAGACATGGTCCCTACCCACTGTTTTCCCCACCTTAGCAGGCAGGGGTGGAGAAATTGAATAGTCTTCCAGTAATTAGACTTCATACACAGAATATCATAAATTTATTTATAATAATCATTTTATTTTATAATTATTTTACTATAATAAACATAATTTTCCATGTATGGAATCAAATTATTGGGGGTCATCTTAAATTCAAAGTTGTCTTGGATTTGGGTAAATATTGTATTTTAAACTGTCACAGTAGAAAGGCACTTAATGCATTTGAATGGAAATCTGCCTTGCACATTCCAGCATTTTATGACATTATGGCAAAAATATCAGTGGTGAGATGTTAGGCCAGGTACCAGTTCCATGTGTTTTGATGTTAATCAGTGGTGAGACATTGGATTTATACTGGCGAAGTGGTGGACGGAATCTGAGCTACTGTTTCTTAAGGAAGATGAGAAAACTTTTTCCACTCTTCATAGACAGGTGACTCTAGACATTGTTTCTGTTCATATCTTAATTAATAGCATCTTAGTGAAGTGAAATGGAGACCCTTCCATGTGATCTTTGTACTGAGATATAGTTTTGTATGCACTCAGCTGCATATCTGATAGGATTTCACTCAGGCCTAATTGCTTCTCCGCTCATAAAGCTTTGTCTGTTACTTGTGAAATTAGGAGGAATCAGTGGTTGTTAATTATTTAAAACTTTCCTACAGTCACAAAATTAACAGATACCTCAAACATTAACTTTTCCCTCAAGTTCAGAAGTTGTTCTGCATTTTAAATATATTGTCAGACATTGCTACTGAGGTTTACTGACTGATCATAATAAATGAGAGAATTTTTTAGGGGAAAAAACCCATATCATAGCCAGAAGTTAAAATCTGTTAAATCATAAATACCATTTTCAAGTTGGTTTGAATATTTGGGAATCTGACATCATTTTGAGGTGTATTTAATTTCTGTTAATGTTAACTGGCTACAAGTAAAGAAAAGTAAGATGCCAGGAAACCTAAATGCTATGATGACAAGCACCTTACAAGGAACAGGCAAATACTACGGTACAAATTCTGCTGCCGGTTGCACTAAAGTAATTTCTTTTACACTAACGGAATCATTCTAGATTTAGACTCATAAGTCAAAAAACACAATGCGGCCCCATAAATATATCCCAGAGTTGATAAAAGCAGTATCAAGAACTGTTAGGCATGAAAATCACCAGTGTCCATTCACACTGGTTTCAGTTTCATTATAATTTTGGTTTATATGGTTTATCATGTTTTAAAATTTCACTTTGCAGCATAAGTTGAAATGAACCGGAAAATTCAAACAAAATCTAGCTCTAACTTGGAGCAGAATACATCTTTTTGGATCAAAACTATAAATCTGTCCTCTGAATCCAGGAAAATGAAGACATTTACTCAAAACCTAGCCCAGATTTACTCAGAAGTTTTTCAAATGTGGGAAGAATTTCAGGCAGTTACCAAAACCCAGTAGACAGGTTAGACATAGGGATGATAACTACTGTACCTCACTTGTCTCTGGTCTACATTAAAAATGTTTTTATCAAGTCACATATGCAATAGAATTGATTTCTATACTAGTGTGTATAAGTTACAAACAAAACATCATTTTAGTGAGTGTATTGTTCACCCAGTCCTGTGCTTTTGATATATTTTTTAGATCCATGGATCTTCCAGTGCTGGTGGGAGACCTAAAGCTTGTGATAAATGAACCAAGTAGATTGCCTCTTTTTGATGCTATCCGTCCTCTTATCCCATTAAAACACCAGGTGGAATATGATCAGTTAACACCAAAACGGTCAAGGTAAGGAAGTTTAGAATATAACAGGTCATTTCTTGTGAACACAGACCAAGAATTGCTTATTGATATGCAATTGATTCAGTTGTTTGGAGGAATATAAATATTTATATTCAATATAAAACTGGGATCAGTATTTTAGTTATCAGTATTTTATTTGCCAAGAACTGCAGTTTTGGTTTGACTGAAATTATTCATCACATTTTACAAAATAGTTGTAAAGGGGGAAAACAATAGAAGAAGTATTCAATTTTTTTATTGTAGAATAACGATTTTATTTTCAGTTTTGAATTCTAAATAGCAAAAGACAGTAAAATAAATATGAGGCCACAATACTTCATTCTTATAAAACAAAATATTTCAGTCAGTTAGGAAACTGAAAAAGCAAGTCAGTCACACAGGTCTAGTCATATGTGTGCCATTGCAAACAACTAACATTGCCCTAGATATTCTTTTAGGGAATAAACTCTAGGGAATGGACACATAGGAAACTTACTGTGGAGTAAATGGACTATTTTGCAGTAAAACTGAAGTAGACACATCACACAGCATTAATACAGAGCCTACTGTATAGTAGCGTCTCATAGCAGAAACTGAGTCATGATGCTTCTGCACAGTCTCGGGCTGCTGCGTAGTCAGTGTCACAAAAAAGCCATTTGTTGGTGCTACTGTGCAGTAACTGGGGTTACTGCACAGTCATTTAGTACTTACTTATCCAAGTACTAAATGACTGTGCAGTAACGACTATGCAGTTAGCATCTCCTGTAGATGCTACCAGTAGCTCTTTCTTCTCTGGAGTAAAGTTACCACCAAAAAAATTCTAGCAAATGACCCCTAGATATGGTTATTAAGTTGTACATTTTATGTATTCTCTCCTTTCAGCAGTTTCATCTGGGGTTAACCCTTTCCTGCATGCAAATTGGTTCTCTATTTAGTGCTAAAATGTTGTAATAACATCTATGGGATGGAAACTAGCTTTGGAAAGTTAGTCATGTGTACACTTCTTATGATGGGGTAAAATTACTGCAGAAAAAAATTGGATTAAGTTACTCCATAACAACTGGTTTGTTTGGCCACACTATCTAAGTGTAACTTTAATAGTTTTTTCTTTCTCAAATCCAAGTATGATGAGTGAAAAATACTTAAACAATAACAATGAAAATTCACTTGTCACAACTTATTATTCAATTTAATGCTATGAAAAATTCCACTTTTGCAGAAAGCTGAAGGAAGTGAGACTGGATCGTTTGCATCCTGAAGGGCTTGGAATAAGTGTGCGAGGAGGACTGGAATTTACCTGTGGACTCTTTATCTCTCAGTTAGTTAAAGGTGGACAAGCAGACAGCGTTGGACTTCAGGTGAGAAAACAAATTCTTGGACGTGCCACTGTAGAAAGGCCTCTTATCATGGTTTTAGGAAAAAATCTAATGAGAAATGTTCTTTAATCTCTTTAAGCAGATATCACTAAATTACTTGTGCCTTGTAAGTCTTCCTTTTAATTAAGTACAGGAAAGTTGGCAAATCAAGCAGTGCTTTTAAAACTGTTTTTCCTCCATTTAAGGTGACAAACGAAAAATAATTTTTTTGTGTTTGCCTTACGTCTGTTCTGAAGACTGGCATAAAAGGACTACTTGAAGCACTAGTATTCACTTTATGCCAAACAACATGAAATATAAAGTGTGTACAAAAGAAGATCTCCTCCAACTAGAATGAAGAGGAGCTTTGCAAGTGGCTAAAGCCCGATACATGTAGGTCATAGCATACACAGGATAATAAAAATGTAAATTCCACATATTGTATTTACTTGATTCCAAAATGAGGGTTTTTCCTCATTTTAACATGGAGGGGAAAAGAGCTTCATCTTGGAATTGAGTATGAAGTGGGGGAGGGGGGGCGGAGGACGGGACAGGCAGCTTCTGCAGCTCTGGCTGTGCCCCCAGCCTTGGATCAAGGCTGGACCTGGAGCAGCTGCCTATCCCTCCTCTCCTTGTCCCCCCCACCTCTGCACCCCCTGCACTCACCCCATCTCCCATGCCGTTTCTGCCCCACTGCAGTCTCGGAGGGGGTGGGGGAGCTGAATGCACCCCTCCTCACTTAGCTTTGCACTGGCAGACTCCATCTCTGCTCCAACCTGGGGCTAAGAGCTTGGCCCCTGCTCAGACCCATAGCACTGGTGCCAGCTCCATGCTTCCACTGCAGAGCTGGCTTGGGGCTGTGCTCTGTGTCCCAGGCTAGAACAGGGGCAGAGCCTGCCAGTGCTGAAACAAAGGTAAGAGGCGAAGGCAGGGGTTGTAATAGAGGGAAGGCAGAGGTGGGGGTGGAGACGGGGGAACAAGAGAGGGGTCCGAGGCTGTGGGCAGGCAGAAACAACACGGGATAGAGGAGGAAGGGAAGGAAGGAGGGCGAGGGAATCGGGTTCAGGGACGTAGGTTTCAGGGAGGCAGAGGCTGTGGTGGGACAAACACAAGGAGGAAGTAAACGGGGGGACAGGTGGTAGGGGGCAAGTGGCCTGCCTCCCCCACCACTTACATATATCCCCACCTCCTCACCTGGTTTGCCCCGTCACCTGCCCTACTACATGCTGCCCCACCACTTTCCCCGCCACTTACTGCCTCTCCTACCACCTGTCCTGTCTCACCCCCTCATTTACCACTACTTTCCATGTTGCAGTGGCAGTGGGGATGAATTTAAGATAATCCTTCAATAATTAGATTACGTGGAAATTATAACAATTTGTAAATTTACTATGTATCAAATTTTCCATCAGATTATTGGAAGGTTATCTTGGATTTGGGTAAATACCATAATAAGGAAATATTTTTTTAAGTATAATTCTATTTTATGGTAGATTGCATGGAGTATTTGTGCCTAAAAGTACCAACCACAATGGTATTGGAAAGAGGTGCCATTGGACTGTACTGGAAACAACTAATGGGAATGAACAGAGATGAATTAATGGCAACTCTGTTAAACTGCCCTGAAAGGACATTCTGTATAATCCATGGGCATAACAATTAGTTTCTGCTCCATGGGTAGCAGTGGTCAGCAGCAATGATTGAGCCTGTGGTGGGGGCTGTCACTATTTTTGCACCTCTCCCTGTTAAACAGCACAAAGGGCTGGTGCCCTATTTCCCCTCCCCTACGTATGCTATTGCCTTCAGCTATGGTGCTGCTAATCATTTTTCTGTTTTGCACTTTGTTTCAAATAATAAGTTAGTCAGTTTAGTCAAGTTCTTCAGTCAGCTGGAACCTTAAGCTTGGAAGTTGTTCTTGGACAATCCAGGACTGTTAAGGTGACAGCACACTTGCATGGTGACAATGCTGGTGGGAAGGACCAAGATGACATCACCTGATATTTGCTTGTCATGGCATTCTGTACTGATTAAATTAGGATAAAGGAAGCTGACTGGAACTCTGAGCAGTTGTGTTAATCGTACCATAGTTCAAAACTTTATTTGTGTTTCCCAGCCAAAGGCAAAATATGAACAATGAAGAAAAATCCCAGAGGTTTCTGTGGTGAATTTGTTAGACTTAGTTATATGTATTAATGAACAGATGGTGCTTTTGGCTAATCTGTCTGGCTCGCGTTTGTTGATATGTGGTGTTAAGGATCAGCTCGAGGTGCCTTCATAATAGGCGGTACTAGACACTTTCTAAAACCAAGTGAATACAGAGTTGACAGGCAACCCATTGTTCTAAATTGCTGTCTCATGGTAAAGCCAACTGCTTCTGAAATTTCACCCATCTGCATTATTTCACTGAATCTCTACGCATTTTCTAACCTGAAAATGCCGTCTGAGAAAGGTATAATGATCTTTTATTATAACATCAGTTTTTGACCCTGCTTTGTTATTCTAATTCATTTTTCATGATGATTATTCCTTGAAATGGTTTCTGTATTACTTAAGATGCTTGATTAATCAGGGCATTTCATGGAAGCATTTGTAGTCTTGACCTTTTTCCTTCAATTTTTCAGTTTTTTTGAATGGAGAGCATTTAGTCCTTTCATGCATTAATGTATTTCATCCCTCTCTTGTGCTGCTTTCTCAGATAGTCATATCTATGAGGATTCTGTTGAGTACAAAGGATTTGAGATTAGCATGAATAAAGAATATACAAAGCTGGAAATTTGAAACACATTTGATACGATTATGCATCTCGATCACTGCACAAATTCTTTTTCTTGAAATGTAAAAGCAAACGAAAGATATTATCTCATTCCATGCCCTTCGAGTCTTTTTTAGTCTCTTACTTTATTAGCCCTAATAAAGTTACTTTGAGCCTTTAAACAAGCTCTTTCACTCTTTTGCATTCCCTTTACGTTCACTTTTTACTCTAAGGTCCAAATCCTGTTTTGACTAAGTCATTTAAGTATGACTTATCAGGTCTAAATATGGACATGTGAGAGGTGCTTTGTTTCTCATAAACTTACTATTTTAGATTCTGTTTCCACTTGTGCAGCTAGTCTTGCCCTTCCAGGCATGCTCAAAAGAAATGGACTACTGCCACTTAGGTTTTGTGGCAGTGCTATTCTGTCTGGGAAGGTATTTAAGTCTGTAAATCCCCAGGAATTTGGTTAGAAGAACACAAAGGTGAGGAACCCCCATTATTTAGCCCAGTAGTCTAGCCAGTAGTTAACAACCTTTTCAGGTTGCAGGCCAGAATGATCCAGCTCAGGTTAGAGGTGGGAGAATGGTAGGACCTGGCTGCTGCCATTTCTTCCCACCATAGCATGCCACAGCTGAAGCTCCCCTGCTGCCAAATGCCATTGAAGCCCCATATCTGTGGGCTGGATCAAATGACCCACAGGCTTTAGGTTACTAACACCTACTTAGTTTAGAGGTCTAAGAAGTAGGAAACCCACATTTTAACTTCTCCCCCATTAGTGGGCTTTGAATCCATGTCTGTCACTTCCCAGCGAAGTGCATTAATCACCAGGCAGTCGGCTAAGCAATCCAAAAGTGCTGCTCAT
The DNA here is from genome assembly GCA_030014935.1 of Caiman crocodilus. Classification (NCBI taxonomy): domain Eukaryota; kingdom Metazoa; phylum Chordata; order Crocodylia; family Alligatoridae; genus Caiman; species Caiman crocodilus. Next base: position 105,942,377 of record JAGPOW010000304.1, on the reverse strand, counting down.
CAGCCCTTCTGTTAAAGCTGACCCACAGGGCAGACAAGAGGGGAGGTTACATATAGCCTGAAGGAGACCAAGTTGGATGGGGGGGTGGCTCAATGAAATGGGCACTGCACTGGAAGGCTAGAGGATCCTGGGTTCTGAGACCTGTTCCCAGGGCTCTTTCTGTATTTTCGCAGCTTTGCCTTTTATAGTTTCCTGGATGTTAGTTAGTGGAAGAAAGAGCATGCTGCAAGCAGCTGTCTGAGAAACGTTCTCTAGGTCCCTGTTCTTGGATGTGGCAAGTTCTACTGAAAGAAGCCATTCATTTTATTGCCTTTTCATCCCTTCAACATTCTTGGGCTGGCCATCCCTGAAGTAGCTGCTTGTAACCATATGGAGCTATAGGGGTAGATGGAGAACAGAAGGGCTTCAGTAACACTCAGTTTCTGCCAGGTGTCTCAGGAATGATGCAGATTTGACATGGTTTTAATGTATTTATAAATATAGCTGGCAACTGAGCACTGCATATGATAGGAAGAATAATCACTATTGTTTATATACTACTACAAATCTGTGCTGTACTACTGAAAAAAATAAATTCTTTAAAAGAAATATCAGGGCACAATTTTTTTATAACAGTTTCTAATTAACCAAAGATCACAAGAAGAGAGAAAAATTTGAATATGTGATGGATATATACCAGTGTAAATAAGAACTAGACAGATGACATAACCCTCCATATCGGTATAATTTGCATAAATCTTCTGTAGCAATGCTATAGGAAAGATCAAGAGTTACACAACACTAGTACAAGTTGTGTGTGTCCACAGTTATCCCAGGGTAGACATTTGCTGTAAACCAAAGACATCAAAATCATCTGGCGTGAGGGGCATGAGGCCAGTCTGCAGACAAAGTTGAGCCTCCCACGTGCTGAATCCAGTTTGCAGGGCCACACCAGTGCAGAGGCCACGTACAGCATGTACCCTGGACTGGCCTGTGCATAGTATTTGCAGCATGTGTGCCAGCTGCAGCCTTGCATGTCATATGTAGCAAATGTTGGCCCCGGCCTTGTGCGTGACACAGTGCTTGGGGCTGGTCTGGAGCTTGTGCTACGCACAGCGTGCAGCAGTGGTATGGGATGTGTACTGCATGTGGCACTTGCTTTGAACCAGCCCTGTGACTGGATCTGGGATGCAGGGCTGGTCTCTGGACCTTAGCCAGAATGGCTCTGGATCCAGCTTGCAGGGCCAGTCTAATGCAGATACTGCATACAGCTCATGCCCCAGACTGGCTCTGTGCCATGAACAGCTAACATCAAATAGGCTCCTTGCACTGTATGCAGTGATTAGGGTCAGAGCCAGCAAATGCTACATGTAGAGTCAGCACTGCAGGCTGGATGATACTGCTCTGCTTGCTGGATCTTTGACCCCCTTGTTGTAGACAAACAAGCTTTTATCCATTATCTAGTAGCAAGGTATTATAATAGCACCAGCTGCCAGCAGCTATCCTTGTGTAGCTGCTCATCTGTCCATACCAGGTCCCAGTGTAATTTTTCATCAGCCCATGAAACTGATGTGATTTACAACAGTTTAAATGTGTTGTGTCCAGGCCCTCAGTGATTGGGGAGCATGTCCAGAGAAAAAGGAAACCAAATAGCAGTAAATCATGTTTGATTTTCCTCTCCTATAGCATGTGAGTCAAGTGCTCAGGGGAATGCACAGCAGATACTCATGTATTCAGAGGTTTGGGACAGAAAGGAAAGGGAGGTGCATTAAAAAACAAAACAAGGCAGTCTGATTATCCTCCTCCCAAACCCATCATTTGTGATAGTCATACAAAACAAAAAAAGGGGAAGAGCATCCATCACATTTCAAGCAGCTAGCTCTCACTGGCTTCCCCAATATTATTTGTCAGTGTAAACATCTCTGAACAGGAGTGAAGGTGACCGATGTGATTACAAATGGGAAACTAAATGAATTCTCAGACAATTTCAACATCACCATCACTGGTTACTAATTTTCATTTGAAATGCTTCTTTAATGGGCACTAGCTATTCAGTGAAAACAAAAGTTTCCTGGAAAAATATATGATTGAATGGAAAATTTCAAAGTTTTAATGTAAACCCTCATGACACTGGTTTTCAGCAGTCTATAGATATACTGATATCTATTGAAAACTGATAATTTTAGAGCTGCAAATTAAACTTTTTGGTTGCCGACAATCATTGTTGTCATTATTTTTTAAATGAAAAGCTGAGGAAAATATAAAAACAAAGCCAGTTTTCTTAACATTTCCCTCCGAATCAAAGAACTTTTTTTTTCTGTCAGTGGTCTGTACCAGTATGTGGTTCCTCTCATAAAAAAGGGAGAGAATCCAGGGTCTTGCCATTTCTCAGGATGCTGCCACATCATTCTACTCAATAACAATAGCAAATCTTCCATGTCTCAGGAATGATGCAGATTTGACATGGTTTTACTGTATTATAAATATAGCTGGCTACTGAGCACTGCATAAGATAGATAAAAATAATCACTATTGTTTATATACTGCTATAAACCTGTGCTGTACTACTGAAAAAAATAATAATTTTGGGCTTTGAAAGAAATATCAGGGCACAATATTTAAAACAGTTTTTAATTAACCCAAGTAGGTATGAACTCTGGTTGAATATACAGTTGCTGTAATATAAGTTTGTATAATTGTTATAGTCTCGTACAAAAGTGCTCTTCAGTTAGGCTGAATATGAGAAACAATCTTTCACGCTAAAATTAACTTTTATTTCCTGCTGTTCTTCTATTTTGCTTGACCTACCAATATCTGGCCTTTACTGCTTCAGACTTAAGGCTGGCCTATGTTGATGTTTGTACTGACTCCCCTCTGCCTGTTCACTGTCCTTTAGCCAGGGAAATTTCATTGGGGTGGTACACAGAAAACATTAGGGTTGTTCCTACATTTCCTTCCAGGCCTGAAGATCAGTAAAGGAGAGCCATAAAGGGTTAGAAGTGACAGCTTCAGTATTCCAGCACGCTGGGGGTGGTACCAGATGTAACTATTAAAAAGAAAAAATTATAACCCTAAACTAATATTATTTTAATGGCATAAAATTATGTAGGGACCAGAGCTAGCTCACCAGAGGCTCTGGAGTTTGTCATCACAGAGCTAAGATTTTTCACTGTGACATTGCATGGTAGCTTAATCCACCCTCTGAAAACATGAGCTTCCCATGACACAAGGCCATTGCCATGTGTGGCTCAGTGCAGTACTATGCCTGAGGAGTTTCTATATCAGTCTTTCTTATTTTGCCCAAGGCTCAGCATTTGACCCTATGAAAAATAACTTATTTCACAAGAAAACTCCTGTTTACTTTTTTACTAATTACTCGTGAGATGCTCCGAAATTTGAACATGCCAAATTCCATATTCATGGTTAAATAGCTCCACATATCCTAATAGTTACACATCCTAACCTACTAAAATATCTTTGGGAAGCTGGGCTAAGTTAGAGAAAAAAACCTTTAAAAGATCCTACTGCTGAGGCTTTCTAGGGTTATTTTAGTTCACTGACTTTCCCCCACCATTTGCCTAAAATAACCAGGGTTTTCCTGCACAATCCTCTGTGGTTTTTTTTTCCCCTAAGGACTACATGGGCTTTAAAGGTACCTATACAAACATGTAGAGGCTGCTCCGATGCACTGGAATTCCAACGCATCAGAGCAGACCCAGAAATACTTCTGATCCATTTCCAGGTCCACCCTTGAGCAGGCAGGGGACTCGTGCCTCCTGGGTCTGGGTGGGGCACCCGCTGTCCCCCTGCAACCAATTGCTAAACTGGATGGGTGCGGGGGCCCCTGCACTTCTGGGAGACGCTCCATCCACTCCACCATCTCAGCACTCCTGAGCCGCACCTGATACCTTGAGGTACCTAGAAAAAACATAGAAAGCTGTGTCTATGGCTGAATCGCTGATTCTCTGAATCGGAATTGAATCTTCAGATTCGGCTAAATCGAATCAGGACAGTGATCTGAATCAGCAAATCGAATCACTGTTCCCTGAATCAGACCAAATCCGAATCAAATACTGCCTGCTTCACACACCCCTAGCAACTACTGCACTCCAGCAGCCTCCTGCATCTTGTGTATCAGCATTCCCACACTTAAAAATAATGGGAAGGGTGCTTGAATAACCTTTAAGCTCCAACAACCTTTGATTTAAGCACTCTCACCACCATTTTTAAGCATGTGGATGCTGATCCACAAGATGCAGCAGCACTTTAATTAGAACAACTCTCAGAGCCACTCCGATTAAAGTACCAGCTCCCCTCCTCCCCAGAGCATGTGTAAAAGTCCCCCATGAGACTT